>WSYH01007439.1:8998-33096 GCA_036426205.1 Ascaphus truei | reverse complement strand
CTTGGGGGGAGGAGGGGGGGGGGCGAGCACGTGGCAGCTCCCCCCCCTCTCCTTTAACGACCAGCAATAAAGATTGGCGGTGTTTGGGGTCAGATGCTTTATTTCGCCCCCCCACCCCCTCTCCATTAATGAATTGTGCAGTGCTGGGTTGCCAATAAAGATTGTTTGGGTTTGGGGACAGAAGTATGCATGCCTTTGGTTGGGGGGGGGGGGGAAAAAAAAAAAAAAAAAAAAAGGCTATTTCAGGGGATGCAGGAAAGCCACCATAGTATATGAACCAGTGGGGTTATGCATATGGTTATATACGGTATGTAAATCAATCGATCATGTTGCCAATATTAAATAGTTCACCGTTATGTCGTCAATGTTAAACAGTTCACATACGATATTTCATGGTTCTTTAACACCGGAAGTCACGTAGGATATAGAGGTATATACATATAGACATATATACATAGGAAAAAAAAAAAAAAATGGTTAGGCAAGGGGTAACGTGTAATTTTGTTATTACAGCAGTTGCGCAGGAAGGCAAAGCACCGGCACGCAGGGCTTTTGGGAATGTCTTTACAGGCCAGTATGATGCGGATCTTGGCGGAGGCACAGGACCACGACGAGGGGTGGCTGCACCAGCAAGTGCGGGAATTGATGCAGGGGCCTGGAAGCAACCAAGGAGGGTCGAGCAGCCGGGAGGACGCTCAAGCGGACTGGGAGGCCACGTGCGCCGGGGCTTGGCCGTCATCAAGCGACGAAGGCGGTCCTAGCGGCGGAGAACGACATCCGGTCAGGTTGCTTACAGGGAAGCAAAAGGGTAAAGCAGTGGTGACTGGGGAAAAAGCCACAGCCTGTCACGGGAGAGGCCATGGGGAAGGGGACGCAGCCTGGAGGGCAAGCGAACGGAAGGTGGCAGTTGGTCTCAAAAAAAAAAAAAAAAAAAAAGGCCAACATGGAGGGAAGACCCCACCGCCGGGCGCGGGGAGAGCGGTGCGGGTCGGGCCGCGAGCTGATCGACAGACGGGCCATGGTAGGGGCGAACGGCGCCCAAGTGGAGGAAAGGAGCACGTGGGGCCCACAAGGGGCGCGTGCGGGGGTGGGCTGGAGCCCTGGATGGCGGCTTCCGGTTAGGTCGAATGAAGCCTGCGGGGGGGGTTTCAACATTGTTTCTCTTACAGGAAAGGCGGGACCGGTCGGGACACGTTCGACCTCGCTTCGCGGCGCTGGTACGTCGTCCACGACTCGGAAACGGACGGAGCGCCCTGGCGGGCCTGCGAACAGAACTCGGAGGGGCAAGGGCCTCGAAGTTGGTCCCGACAGGCGGTTCACATCGCCGCCGGGGACAGGGATACCAAAGGGTAAACGTATGAGAGCTACGCATATAAGGGGGGCTACCTTGCCGGGCATCCGCGGTTCCCCAATACCGGAGAGTTCGGTAGCGGGGGCGGCGGGCAATGCCGAGGCGAGAATCATCAGCATAGTGGAGAAGGCCGTTCAGGCGGCGTTACTAGCGGCAGGCGTAGGCAAGGCTAGCGAGGCGCAAGGAGGAGCAGCAGCAGGCGCGAACCCCGGAGCAGCAAGCGCGACTCAGGAGCAGGCTGCGGCAGGGGAGGAAGGCGCTAGCGGGGGCGGGGGGTCAGCAGCTAGCCAGGTAGCGGCAGGGCAGGGGGCGGGAGTAACAGCAGCGGCTAGCGCAGTAGGAGGAGCAGCGGAGGGGGCGGGGACCGGGGTGCCAGTAGCAACGGCAAAATCAAAGAGGGTAGGAGATGCGGCATATGGTGATTCATATACAGCGGTCACCCGGTCCCTGGGCGCGCACCTGGCAGACGAGGTGAAGGAAAGAATTTGGGCAGGGGACTTTGTTGAGTTATTGACGTTGCTTCCTGGTTACAACGATGCAGTAGCGAGATCCGAAAAGAAAGGGGAAGCTAAGAAGGACGATGTAGAGAGACGGTTGTACCCACGCACTTTTGGTAACTGGGTGCAAGCGTTTGGGATATTGGCAGGCGTAGTGGGGGAGAAGCAGCCACATTTATACACCGCGCTGTTTAAATATCAGGACATCATCAGGAAGGCTTTTCAAAAACATGGGGGGATGGGATGGTGGACATACGACGTGGAATTCAGGCAAAGTATGCAGGAGAATAAAGGGGTGGTTACGTGGGACCGTAAGGACGTCGACCTATACTTAGATCACATTTCGGGGGGAGGAGGTTCAACCTCTCGCGGGGCAGGCGCGCAAGGGGACACTGGCGGTAACAATTCACAGGAGGGTTCGGATTGGTTCGCGCGGCCAGCAGGAAGGGGACGCGCAGTCGGTAAACAGTCGGGCATATGCTGGGGTTTTAACGAGTCAAAATGCAGATTCCCTAATTGTCATTTCCAGCATAGCTGCGCCGGGTGCGGGGGCCAGCACCCCAAGTCCAAATGTTATAAGAAGGACAGTAAAGGGGTGAAGGGGGAGGGCGCGAACGCCAATTTCGGTAAAGAATATGGCGCCTCGGCAGGAAAGGCACCCCAATAAAGCGGCAGCCGAGTTTGGGCAGAAGGGGTCGGGAGGCAGCGAGCGAGGGTATGGCGGTACGGGCCTGATTTAAGGGGGGGTTAAACAGGCCCGTCGGTGGCGGCAGTTGGGGGGGGGGGTAGGTGCTTGTCCTGCCAGAGGGGGCTCGGGGCTGGTAAAGCAGGTTGAAGCGAGGGGGCAGGTCACCGGGACGTACTTCCGGGTGCCCCCTCTTGCATTGCCCAGCACCGAGCACTTTCTGGCGCGGACGGGCAGCACGCTACCTCAGTTATGATTATGTTTATTATTAATAAACAAAGCCACGGCCATTTTACCTCCAGACTGTGTCCTCTCTTTATTTGGTACGTTACATAGAAATAATTCTAGGTGAGGGGGGGAGCTCGCGCCTCCCTGGTCACAGATGCGCACACACACACGCGAGAACAGATGCACACACACGCGCGCGCGAGAACAGATGCACATACACGCGCGCGAGAACAGATGCACACTCGCGCGCGCGAGAACAGATGCACACACACACGCGCGCGCGAGAACAGATGCACGCACACACACGAGGGAGAATAGATGCGCGCACACGCGCGAGAACAGATATGCGCACACACACGCGCGAGAACAGATGCGCACACGCACGCGCACGAGAACAGATGCACACACGCGCGCGCGAGAACAGATGCACACACGCGCGCGCGAGAACAGATGCACACTCGCACGCGCGAGAACAGATGCACACTCGCGCACGCGAGAACAGATGCACACACACACGCGAGAACAGATGCACACACACACGAGGGAGAACAGATGCGCACACACACGCGCGAGAACAGATATGCGCACACACACGCGCGAGAACAGATGCGCACACACGCACGCGAGAACAGATGCACACACGCGCGCTTGAGAACAGATGCACACACGCGTGCGCTAGAACAAATGCACACACACGCGTAGGCGCGCATAACAAAGCTGCAGACGTAGATACACTGACCTACGCGTGCGCTGTCTTAAATCAGATGGCACCAACACGAGAGGGAATAGATGCGCACACACACGCGCTAGACAAGATATGCGCACACCCAAAAGGTGTCACACGCGCGGAGAACACAATCGCACGACAAGCAGGCCCCTCAACCATCCCGACGCCATTCTCACGCAATAACAGATGCACACATACTCCTCCCTCGCTCGAGATGCACACATTCACACACTTGCAACCGCCAGAAACGATCACAAACCACCGCGCTCTCTATAACCATATGCACACACACCCGCTCTCGAGAACAATGCATGCTTAAACACACTCGCGAGATCCAGATGCGCACACACACGCGAGAACAGATGCACACACACGCGAAAATAGATGCGCACACACACGCGAGAACAGATGCGCACACACACACACGCGAGAACAGATGCACCCACACACGCGCGAACAGATGCACACACACACACACATGAGAACAGATGCACACACACGCGAGAACAGATGCACACACACACACACGAGAATAGAAGCACACACACGCGAGAACAGATGCACACACACGTGACAGCATTGGGCACCCTTGTCTTTTGTTGTATGTATTTGCCACGCTCTGTAGCACTCATTTTGACATAAATATATATTCATGATGTGGTGAGTGTAGGAGTTTGAGCTATCTGGGAATGTGTGTGTGTCTACCATAAAGAGAAGACTTCACGAGAGCAAATACAGAGGGTTCACCACAAGCTGCAAACCATTCATAAGCCTCAAGAATAGAAAGGCCAGATTAGACTTTGCCAAACATTATCTAAAAAAGCCAGCCCAGTTCTAGAACCCCATTTTTTGGACAGATGAAACTAAGATCAACCTATACCAGAATGATGGTAAGAAAAAAGTATGGAGAAGGCTTGGAACGGCTCATGATTCGAAGCATACCACATCATCTGTAAAACACGGTGGAGGCAGTGTGATGGCATGGGCATGCATGGCTTACAGTAGCACTGGGTCACTAGTGTTTATTGATGATGTGACAGAAGACAGAAGCAGCCGGATGAATTCTGAAGTGTATAGGGATATATTGTCTGCTCAGATTCAGCCAAATTCAGCGAAGTTGATTGAATGGCGCTTCACTTTACAGATGGACAATGACCCAAAACATACTGCGAAATCAACCCAGGAGTTTTTTAAGGCAAAGAAGTGGAATATTCTGCAATGGCCGAGTCAATCACCTGATCTCAACCCGATTGAGCATGCATTTCACTTGCTGAAGAGAAAACTTAAATTACATTTGAGCCCCTGAAATAAGGTGATTGTATGAAAATGGTTGCAATTCCTAAACGTTTCATACGATTTTTTTGTTCAACCCCTTGAATTAAAGCTGAAAGTCAGCACTTCTATTGCATCTCGGTTGTTTCATGTCAAATCCATTGTGGTGGCGTACAGAGCCAAAATTATGAAAATTGTGTCAGTGTCCAATTATTTCCGGACCTCACTGTATACGCGAGAAGAGATGCACATAAACACACACGAGAACATATGTGCTCACACACGAACAGATGCGATCACTCGCACGATAACAGATTCACGCATGCACCCACACGATAATACACAAAAGAAAAGATGCTCTCTCACACACACACATGAGAACTGATGTACACACACGAGTACTGATGCACACAAACACACACGAGAAAAAATGTGCACACCCCCAACATAGAACAATGCACTACATAACACAGCCGAAAATACAGGTGTGCACACACAACTGGAGAACAGATGCACAGACACACGAGAACACAGACACACACACAATATAGAACAGATGCACACCACACACACACACATGAATATATAGTGCACACACACACCCGATAATCCACAAGAAAAGATGCCTCACACACACACAACCATAGAACTGACATGCACACAAACAAACACGATAACAATGCGCGCACACCCACACGCGAGAACACATAGACTCACACACAAGAACAGATTCACACACACACACCTGAGCAGATTCACACACATGCACACACAAACACAAACAAGATCAGATGCACAAACGCACGAGAACAGATGCACTCACAAGAACAGATGCGCACACACACACAAGAGCAGATGCACACACACACACAAGAGCAGATGCACACATACACACACACACACACACACAAGGACAGATACACACACGCAATGACAGATACACACACAGTAGAACATGCGCACACACACGAGCAGATTCACACACACCAGAACAGATTAGCCTGTGTGCACACACACCAGAACAGATACGCACACACACACACACATGAAAACAGATGCGCACACACAAGTACAGATACTCACACATACACACACGCAAGAACTGATGCACACATACACGATAACTAAGGTGCACATACAGTACACACACGAGAAAAGATGCACACACGAGAAAAGGTGCGCACACACACATATATGATGACAGATGCACACACGAGAACAAATGCAAACAGATGCACACACAAACACACGAGAACAGATGTGCACACTCACACACACACAAGAACAGATGCACACACGCATATGAGAACAGATGTGCGCACGCACACACACAAGCTGATTCACACACATACAAAAGAACAGATTCATACACATTTTTTTTTTGGCACTGCAGGGTCGCATATACATCCCCCTCTCTCTCCCCATGTGTAGGAAGATATTACTGTGACGGAAGTACAATATATATCACTAGCTGCAGAGGTCACCACGCGGTGAAACACTTCCACAGGAACCAGAGCCCATTCTTGGTGCATCTGACTAACTCACTGATGATGAACAAGGACAAGAAGCAGATGACTGAGAGGATCTTGGATCACACCCTGGATATTATCTACCTGCTGACTGGAGAGGTGAGGGCTGCTGGAGAAAGTCACAATGACACCACTCTTATCTCCCTCACTACAACAGGGACCTGCAGAGCATTAGTATTTGAGTTACTGGAGAAGCAATATCCAGGGACACATGCAACTAGAGAAAGCAAGAACCCAATGGCAGACAATGTGTTTGGTCATATGGAGAGCTCAGGAACACATAAGGTCATCGATTGGGCAGCAGGAGAGCACAGGGTCAGATAGGGTCAGAGAAGGATGTAGTTTGGCAGAGGGGAGTGACCCAGTGATTGAATGTACTTGGATCCAGGAAGAGACCTGTTTGTGCAGAGGGAGATCCAGGGCCCACTACATATATTATTATATTATTATATATTTTATAAAATTGATGTTTTGTGTCTGCGCTACTGTACATTATTCTGTAATATCCACAGTGTCAGAAGTCCTGTGAATGAATACATGTACATTTAATGTGATGTTTGTACAATCCATGATCCTTGTGCTCATATACAGATGCAGCGGCCGTTATTTTAACAAATCACGCGGTGTATACGTCGGAATACCCGTGTCATGGCGCGGGATTACTTCCACCCGTACCGCCTTAAGACACGAGTGCATAAAATGGCATTTTAGTGTTCTGGCTTCTAAAGACCTGACATTGACACACTAGCACAGTACCACAATACTGTACCCATTACCATTCATTCATTTCATTGCATTTACTTGCACACAATCCATAAAATTCAAGCAAAGCAGCCACGATAAGCGCGGGTGCCTGGGGCGATTGGCCGCGTTCATGCCGCGTGGAGTACAGCAGCGCACACGAAAACGGTGCCGTGATGCCTTAAAATAACGGCTGCTGCGTCTGTAGGTACAGGGGAGTCGGTGAGTTTGGTGCAGACATGCCAGTGATACAAAGACAGAATTGGTGGGGAGGGCACTGAATAGAGTCGTACCTAATGCAGATATGGGAAATGAATCCCTGTAGGTGCTACTACTGTCTTTGCAGTATTGTGCAATATAGCGTTGAGGTCCAGGAAAGAGTTAACTTCATGTGCAGTATACAGGCTTTGAATGCTCACTTGATAGCCATAATATAGGATATATAAAGAGTGGTATGCAGGCACCACAGTGGGTGTGTGAAATGTACACTCACTGAAGAGAGCGCACCCCACACCCACTTATGGGACAGCACCACTCAAGCCATAGGATATGAGACAGTATGTAGCCATGAATGATAGAACTGCAATAACATAAATAACTCACGAATCCTTCCTGGACAGGTATAGCGTGCCTCCTTCCGGTTTGATGAATCCAGGTTGAGAAAAAAGAGTGGTGGAGCACTGCTGTAAAAATAAAGGTCTGGAGGCTGCTAGCAAGTAAAAATGCTTTAATTTAAGGCATGAGTAGACCGGGCTACAAACAAAGAAGGTATCTCTAACCTTCTTTGTTTGTAAGGTAATAGGGGAGCCCCTGCTGCTGCCTCATAGAAAATTAACGGTGAACGGTGCTCTGGGTATACACTAAATAGGTAGAAAGGGTAGAAAATAACTCAGTATAGCACTCAAGTTCACCCTCTGGTGATTAGTGTATGATTTAAAATATAAACTTTATTTAATACAACACATATATAAAATTATGGGTGTTAAAATGTGGTCTCAATGTGCAGTCTGGAAAGCCTTCCTCACTGGTTATGGATGTGCGCACAGTACTGTGTGGAGCTGATCACAGGTAAACCCCAGAGGTTCCCAATATAGGCATATAGTACCCTATAGTGACCTCTGCAACACTGTCACAAATGGTGATAGTTGATAGAGTGCTTAAAGTGTAATGGTGGGCACCCTGATGTGATCAGCTGTGCACATGGATTCACACTGCATATGAGGAGGCGGAGGTTGTATATACAGTAATGATGATAGTAGCTCAATAGCGGTATATTACAGCACATATCTAACAGGACTGCAGTACGTACTGAGTAGGGAGCAATAACCCATGTCTCTGACCGCAAGTTGATGCGGTGTCCTGCCCGCGCTGTTACACAGGCTACCAGTACCCCGATGGACACTTAGAGCCTCTTGTCACTTAATATTGTTAGGGTTATTGCTCCCTACTCAGTACTTACTGCAGTCCTGTTAGATATGTGCTGTAATATACCGCTATTGAGCTACTATCATCATTATATACAACTCCGCCTCTCATATGCAGTGTAATTCGTGTGCAAGCTGATTATCAGGGTGCCCACCTTACACTTTAAGCACCTATCAAATCTACACCATTTGTGACATGTGTTGCAGAGGTCACTATAGGGTAATATGCCTATATTGGGAACCTCTGGGGTCTACCTGTGATCAGCTCCACACAGCACTGTGCGCACATCCATAACAGTGGAGCAAGGTTTTTCAGACTGCCACATTGAGACCATACGGTGCACAATACAATTTGTTTCAGTACACCAGATGTACCACCAGTCACAACATTACCACATATGGCTTATGCATATACTGCCTAGTGTGACCTGGTGATATAGTACATTGTCGAGTTAACCTACCTTTCACCCTCATGAGGTTTTTATCAGGATTTAGTTTCTGTGTGATATTGATCACACACAGGAGACATCTATTATATTGATCACGAGCCAATGGCTGTCAGTTTACGATCCTACGACCCGAGTTACGTCTTTTACACACACACACACACACACACACACACACACACACACACATGAGAACAGATGCGCACACACAAGTACAGATACTCACACATACACACACGCAAGAACTGATGCACACATACACGATAACTGAGGTGCACATACAGTACACACACGAGAAAAGATGCACACACGAGAAAAGGTGCGCACACTCACACATATGATGACAGATGCACACACGAGAACAAATGCAAACAGATGCACACACAAACACACGAGAACAGATGTGCACACACATAAGAACATATGCAGATGCACACACTCACACACACACACAAGAACAGATGCACACACGCACAGATGTGCGCGCGCACACACACAAGCTGATTCACACACATACAAAAGAACAGATTCATACACACTTTTTTTTTGGGCACTGCAGGGTTGCATATACATCCCCCTCTCTCTCCCCATGTGTAGGAAGATATTACTGTGACGGAAGTACAATATATATCACTAGCTGCAGAGGTCACCACGCGGTGAAACACTTCCACAGGAACCAGAGCCCATTCTTGGTGCATCTGACTAACTCACTGATGATGAACATGGACAATAAGCAGATGACTGAGAGGATCTTGGATCACACCCTGGGGATTATCTACCTGCTGACTTGAGAGGTGAGGGCTGCTGGAGAAAGTCATAATGACACCACTCTTATCTCCCTCACTACAACAGGGACCTGCAGAGCATTAATATTTGAGTTACTGGAGAAGCAGTATCCAGGGACACATGCAACTAGAGAAAGCAAGAACCCAAGGGCAGGCAATGTGTTTGGTCATATGGAGAGCTCAGGAACACATAAAGTCATGATTGGGCAGCAGGAGAGCACAGAGTCAGATAGGGTCAGAGAAGGATGTAGTTTGGCAGAGGGGAGTGACCCAGTGATTGCATGTACTTGGATCCAGGAAGAGACCTGTTTGTGCAGAGGGAGATCCGGGGCCCACTACATATATTATTATATATTTTATAAAATTGATGTTTTGTGTCTGCGTTACTGTACATTATTCTGTAATATCCACAGTGTCAGAAGTTCTGTAATGAATACATATACATTTAATGTGATGTTTGTACAATCCATGATCTTTGTGCTCATATTTTAACAAATCACGCGGTGTATACGTCGGAATACCTGTGTCATGGTGCGGGATTACTTCCAATCGTACCGCCTTAAGACACGAGTGCATAAAATGGCATTTTAGTGTTCTGGCTTTTAAACACCTGACATTGACACACTAGCACAGTACCACAATACTGTACCCATTACAATTCATTCATTTCATTGCATATAATTGCACACAATCCATAAAATTCAAGCAAAGCAGGCACGATAAACGTGTGTGCCTGGGGCGATTGGCCGCGTTCATGCCGCGTGGAGTACAGCAGCGCACACGAAAACGGCTCCATGATGCCTTAAAATAACGGCTGCTGAGTCTGTAGGCACAGGGGAGTCAGTGAGTTTGGTGCAGACATGTCAGTGATACAATAGACAGAATTGGTGGGGAGGGCACCTAATAGATTCGTACCTAAGAGTATAGATTTGTTAAAAAGAGACGTGTCCCTCTTACTGCTAATCAACAAATTTGCAGGAACATGAGACATACTGTATCAACTGTTGTCTCTTGCTCTACACAGGGATATTTATTACTGTCTCAATATGTAGGATTATATTGTTGTGAAGAAGCACGGTGAGCATGTCACAGACAGCAGCAGTCCCTGTGTGCCAGAAAGATTCTGCAGGACCCAGAAACCCATCATGGAGAACCCAACTAACTCACTGATACATGAGAGAAACAATGACAAGAAGATGATGTCTGAGAAGATCCTGGAACACACCAACAACATCATTCACCTGCTGACTAGAGAGGTGAGGGCTGCTGGGCAGCGTTAGATATTACCACCTTTCTGTCTTCATTCAGCCTTTTCTTGAGCAAACTGTTCTATGTATCTGTCTTTTCCTCTCTGCCTTGCTCACCTGGCTTTCCATACGGAAAAGATTCTTACAGGACCAATTATTATGTTATTATTATTTCACTGTGTATTTTTGTCACATTGGATGTTGCTCTGGACTTCTTTGTTTCTTGTTTTATACAATTAGCCACGCCCATTAGCACTCCTTTTGACACACACACACACACACACACACACACACACACACACCACACACCACAACACACACCATCACACACACCCCGCAACACACACACACACCCACCACACACACACATACATCTATAGTGGTAATTTGGGGGCGGGTTTGAGAGCTTGCTGGGTATCTGTGTGTTTTGTTAACTTTGTCCAGGTGGTCTCAGATGTTTTGGAGGTTAGTGGCTCCTCGCACCCAGGGTTTAAAGCTCACCCCTCCCCACTGTCCAAGTAAGCAGGTTTTCTTTTCATGCAGCTGGTTGCGACAGGTTCAATGCCAGGACCATCATTCCTCTAATTATAGAGGTAAATAAGGATTTTAACCAGTTAGTGTTAGGACCTGCGATATTATGGTCATGCCTTGAAAGTGGCTCGCAGGCTTATACGCTTTGGCCAAAGGGTTAATTAAATTACCCTTTTTTCAAGAGATATACAGGCATACCCCGCTTTAAGTACACTCACTTTAAGTACACTCACGAGTAAGTACATGTCGCCCAATAGGCAAAAGGCAGTTCACGCATGCGCCTGTCAGCACGTCCTGAACAGCAACACCGGCTCCCTACCTGTACCGAAGCTGTGCGCAAGCGGGGAGACTATAGAGCATGTTACAAATGTGTTATTTACATCAGTTATGCACGTATATGACGATTGCAGTACAGTACATGCATCGATAAGTGGAAAAAAGGGAGTGCTTCACTTTAAGTACATTTTCGCTTTACATACATGCTCCGGTCCCATTGCGTATGTTAATGCGGGGTATGCCTGTATAGGTATTTCACTGTGTATTTTTGTCACATTGGATGTTGCTCTGGACTTCTTTGCTTCTTGTTTTAGAACCAATTATTATATCTGGATACTGAGTGGGGGATTCTCTGTGTTTCAGGTACCTATAAAGTGTGATGATGTTGCTGTGTATTTCTCCTGGGAGGAGTGGGAGTATTTAGAAGGACACAAGGATCGTTACAAGGACGTGATGATGGAGAATCAGCAGAACCTCAGCTCACTGGGTAAGAGGAGGCTTTCCGTTATTCTAATAGAGATGTCAGTCATGTTTGGATCCAGCAAACAGGAGCTCAAGTTACACTTTGTTTTTGTTGTGAGGTTTATGTCGGGAACAAGAAACAAGTTACAGAGCCGGGCAAATAGAGGTTCATCTCTGTCACTCAGGTCGGGAGATTTTAGAGCTGAGGATCCCAACCTTTTTTCTCTTGACGCTCCCTATTCATAATGCTCAGTTGCCAAAGCCCTTACAATAATGCAAACAGAACACACTCGCTGGACAGATCGCGCCACATACACACACACACAAACCGCTACACACACATAAATAAGACAGTCACAGAAAAAATACAGACAGACGCACCACAGGAAGACCGATACACATAGTAAAGACAGACACACACAGTACAGATACACACACACTTGGCACATGACAACAGATACAGACAGATACATTCACCACAGGAGAAAATATACAGACAGGATAGATGCACCCACACAGGACTGACAGACACACACACCATGGGAGACTAGCTATTCACATGACCGGAGAATAGACACAACACAGGAGAAAATATACACACAGACACACACCACTGGAAAAGATACACACACACACACACACACTAACAGATACACACACACAGTAAAGAACATATACTCATAAGACACACATACATACATCACAGGTCAGATACACAAGACAGAAGCACACACCACAGGAGAACAAACACACAGGAAAAAACATACACACAGAACCAATACACACACACCACAGAAGACCAGATACACGAAGGACAGATAGCAAGACACAAACACACACAGGAGAATATACACGGTGGAGAACAGATACACATACAACACTGTAACGCTCGGCCTGCCCACAAGCCAGACGAGACCCCGGGACTGAGGTGGAAAGGAGTAATACCACACACCTAACAGTAAACGGGGGCACGGCCGGAGTGTGGAAGTAGCGTATATGGTCCTGGTAAAAAATAGAAAGGTTACCGTATTTGCCCACTCTAGCGTTGGAAGGTAAAGTCCGTAAGCCAATGGTGGTGGGTTGGAGAGAGCAACGTAGTAGAGTGTCCGTAAGCCGTGACCAAGGGATGTAGAAGTCTGCAAGGTAGAAAGTCCAAAACCAAGTCCAAGAGGTACAAGAGAGCAGAGTAAACAAAGTCCAAAGCCAAAGGTCAATATCCAGGGAGGTCAGCAGAATATCCAGGGACAGGATCAGGAACTGAAAGACAAAAGGGGCCAGGCAACAGCAGACAGCACTAAGGTACAGAAGCTATGCAGAGCAAGGAGGTAATGGTGAAGGGAGACTAAATAGTGGGCTGAGACCTATCAGAGGAAGGGGAGGAACAGAGGAGCGGCCCGAGGGAGGACCTGATGTGTCATGTGCGTATCTGTTCCAGTGTGTGTGTATGTATATGACCTGTGGTCTATGTATGTGTGTCTGTAAGGATCCGCGCTGCGGGTATACCCGCTTCCAGCGCTTCCTTACCTTGTCCCCGTGTCGCCCGGGCTCCCCAGCGGCGTGCCTCACTCCTCACGGCTTCCCCCACGGCTGCTTCCGCACTTCCGGGTCGCGTGCGTCACTCCTACGGGCACGCGCGGACCCAGACGGCCATTTACTGGCGCCGGGCACCGGACTCCGCCTCCGGGCCCTGAATAACGACTATTGATAAGGGCATGTCAGTGGGTGAAGATGATGGCCAGAGTGACAGATGTACATGGAGATAGAGGGGGGGCTTGGAAACCGGACCAGACTGGAAAAAGATGACGCAAGTCAGAGGGGGGGAATAGAACTTCTTCTGGTCATTCTGTCATAACCATGATTATCGTATTCCAGGTACTCTGCTCTTCTTCGTTTCTTTTCTGCCAGCATGTGGATGCTCCGGAACCCATGCAAACGCTAGGGTAGTTCATCAACTTCCTTCTTGGAGCGGACTACGTCGGAATAAACGTGGGCCTGTGCTTCTTTGTGTGGAATCTCCTGGGCCATCCTGCCCGGCTATGTCCCTTAGAGCCGGGAACCCAACCGTCCCCGTGCGGTATGAGGGAATCTCACTGGAACGGCAACTCTCTTTTTCCCTCTCCCCGTACAGGTGTCTTCCCAAACGTATCTTTAATACGATCTGCTCTGCTGTCCCTCCTTAAGTACTCCAGCATTCAATTCGACAACCCCCCCAGGGCTCTGTCCTTCTCCACGATATCTGGGATCCGGAGGGAATTTCATAAACCGCGTTTTGCTACTCCAGCACAATCCCCTAGCCGGAAGATAGGCCTTTCCGGCGCGGATTGAGGCTAGCGATGGCGACCCCCTCAGACAAGCTTTTTATTTCCTTGAGACACTCCCCTTGAACTTTCTATGAATGATGGACATTCAAATTCATTTCTTTGATTCATCCATAATCTCCCTACGCTCGGCCAAATCATCCTGGCTTATCATGGCTTGCAGCTAAACACAATCCCATCATCAAGTTGGACTTCCGCGAGTTCACCCGTTCATGGAGAGTCCTCCCCAGGTAGAATAGCCTTCTCCTCACCGCTGCGTAATGGTCGGTCTTGTGAATCTTTCACCCTCAAGACGCCACCACTACCGGACGTCTATTCGGATTCCTGGAGTGGTCTTCAGTAAGATCTCAAATCCAAAGAACTTCCCCCCTCATCGCCCGTTTCGACGCTGCCCGTTGCTTAAGCCGGGTGCACCGACGGCCGCTCCCTACGACCCCCCCAAAAACCGCGCCCAGGCTCCTGGTGCCACCAATATCCATCTACCCATTGTACCCCCTTACCAAGGGTATATCATTTGTGTCCGGAGGCGGAGGCCATGTCCGGTATATCACAGAAAACCTTCAAAAGGCTTAAGTCCGGTACTCTCTTCTCCCGACCGGATAGGCAGGATTCTTTTTATGTAAAAAGAAAAATGGAGTCGTCGCCCGTGCAATCGATTTCCCCGTTGCCTAAACAAATTATCATCAAGAATCGCTAACCCTTTGCCCCTCTATTCCCGACTCTTTCAATAGGCTGCAAGGCGCGAGCATCTTTCTCTAACTTGAC
Organism: Ascaphus truei; assembly: GCA_036426205.1. Lineage (NCBI taxonomy): Eukaryota > Metazoa > Chordata > Amphibia > Anura > Ascaphidae > Ascaphus > Ascaphus truei. The sequence continues at coordinate 17,812 of WSYH01007439.1, read as the reverse complement.
TAACATGGGGGGAAAATATAAACCTGATTCGCTCCGCAGTGGAAGACGTAGTGGAAAAACCGTGTTTCACACATCGCTCGCAGCAACAACTATGAGTACCCTGGTTGATAGCTTTTTTGGGTTGTGCAATGCCCTGCATCTTCCAAGACTTTATGAAGAGGTTTTTCGTCGATCTCTATTGATGTCTTTTGTGATTATCCCTTGATGATATCCTCATTTTTTCTAAAACCCTTGAGGAACACATTCTTCTCCATACCAAAATGGTGTCTCGTCTCGTCGTTTACGGGCCACAAGCTCTATGCCAGATGGAAATGTGTGTCTTTTCACACCAACTCCTCAACTACCTTCCTGGGATACATTGTCCGGATCAATGGTTCACCATAGATCCGGAGAGCTCAATTCCCGTACTCGAACTGGCCACAACCTAACTCTTTAAAGACGATCATCGTTTCCTCTGTTGTTTGGCAATTATTACAGGAAATTTATTGGCTGGGTTTTCTACCTTGGTAGCGCCCATTACGGCCCTTACCAAAAAAGGGGCCGTCCTTCCTCTTGGCCATTGGAAGCCACTCGGGGCCTTTGAATCTCTTAAAAAAGCCTTTGTGTCTCAGTTCCCATTCTGCACAACCCCATCCCCACCCTCCCCTTTACCGGAAGTTTGACCGCCTTCCGACGTGGGAGCCGATGCGGTTCTCTCTCACAGACCTACCCGCCCGAAGATAATTCGCCACACCCGTTGGGTTTTTTTTCTAAAAAAAATCTTCGCAGAAGAAATTACTACGTGGGAATAGGGATTTGTTTTGACCATCAAGATGGCATTACAAGATGGAGACAACCTTCTGGAAGGAACCAAGGAACCCATTCCGGTCCTGACATACCACAAAAATCTTTCTTATATTGAAGGTGCTCATCGTCTTGGTCCCCGTCAAGCTCGTTGGGCGTTGTTTCTACTTCAATATTAACTCACCATCTCTTATTATCTTGGGACAAAGAATATCAAAGCGGATGCATTGTCCCGTCAGTTTATCACAGAAAGTCACAGGAGTCCCGAGAGTATTCTGACCCCCAATTGTTTATTCTCTGTCCCACCTCCTTTACATCTGGATAAGATTTTGGATTCACACACATCCCCGAATGGGCTAGAAGTCCCTGATGTCGGTCTTTACGCAGCCCCCACGTTTCATCACAAGATTCTTGAATGGGGTCAACTCCTCCAGAGATCTTCCGGCCATCCCGGGTTTAGAAGACTACTGCTCCTGATTTTGCGAACCTTCTCTGTGGCCATATGTTAAGGGCATGAGGCTTTCATCACCTCCTCTTGCCCAGTCCTGAGCACAAAATAAATCTGTCCGTCAAAAGCCTTCGGTCTTCTACAAACCTCTCGTCTCCCGATCCCGGACCGTCCCTGGAGTCACATTACTTCTGGACTTCATCGTGGATCTTCCCCCTCTATGTCACGGTAGTCTATGACAAGATTAATGAACACCAAATATCTGGGTTGAACTGAACAGAGCCTGAGATATAATAAAATATAATTTATTCCTTAAATAAGGTGACACACAGCATATAAGTACAATTAACAGACAGAAAAGGTAACACTTACTTAGGGTTGGGGAATGGAAAGTATCCTCTAGCAATTCTCCATCAATCCAGTGATATTCCAGGTTGAATCAGAAGGCACACAAATAAAAACTGTAGGGTTACACAGTTTTATACCTGTGCAGCCCTATTTCTTAACATTAAACACAGCCTATTGGTGAACAATTATGCTAACGTGAGAACAGACTAACAGACTAACCCATGCCCTCAGGTACAGAGTTTGTTGATTGATTATATACTTAATCCCTAGACATTGGGTAACATCAAGGCAGTTCTTTTGATTGCCGTGCTTAGGCTAATCCAGCCGTCTGCCCTTCATGAACCTATTAGCCTAGCAATGGCGTCTGCATTTCAGAACAGATCCCAAAATAATACATATACCTTTAATCAATCTACACATATTAATTAATCCACTTCTGTGGGCTCAGTGGGTCGCCTTTGCCAGTTTTTATGCCTACATGACTCCCCATATTGGCCAAATATGAACTCTCTCTGCGACCTCCAAACTGGAGATACAGAAATGCACTTTAAAACATAAAATACATGCTATAATGAAAAAACATGGGAACAGGGGAACATCATTTTCAAGGTACAAACAGGTGCAAACCTCATCCCGGACCGCATTCCAGGTTAACCCCTTGTCTCTCTGATGAGGTCAGGGGGATGGCCATATAGGTGTCAACACCTTTAATAAACCGGGCTACCCCCTTTCCTCCCTCTACAACCTCCCCTTCTTAATGGTGACCTGTGGCCCACTGGCCCTAACGGGAATGGGGCACTGCTGGCACCTCTAACGAACTCAGTCTCAGAGGGATAGTCCTGACGTGAAAGTTCCTCAGCATTTCTGTTTTCACTACCCTATTTGTGCTGAAGGGGAAATTCAAACTCTTGCAAGCCAAGCTCCACTTAGCAACTTGGCATCTCCGGCCTGAATGAGGGGTTCCCCTCGGTTGACGAATTGGAGACCAGACCCTGAGGTGGTCACTGGGTCATGTTTCTTCCTTACCGGAAAGCCCTTACAGACACAGAGGGTTGGAGTTTTTTTCAGTGCCCACACAATGGCCAAGCACTCTTTCTCAATGGTGGCATAGGCCACCTCTCCTGGGGATAGTTTTCGGCTGAGGTACAACACAGGTGTGCTCTCTAACCGTCTGTCCCCCACTTGGCTCAACACAGCCTCCCAATTGCAATAGTCCGAGGGCATCAGTCTGTCTGAGGAATGTTTGGTATAGTCTGGGGCAGCCGTATGGGGGCCCCGCACAGCGCAGCTTTCAGTCTGGTGAAAGCAGTTTCACAGGCAAGTCCAGGTTATAAGCACATAGGCAGTTGCTTCTTAGTCACATCAGTCAGGGGTTTGGCCACGGACGCTGTACTGTGGGACAAACTTCCTATAGTACCCTGCAGTGCCCAAAATGCCATGACCTGTTTTCTTGGTTTTTGTGAACAGGCCACTGAACTATGGCTTCTACCTTGGCTGGCTCTGGTTTGAGGTGCCCTCCACCCACCCTAAGTACAGGACCTCTGCCATCCCTACACATATACACTTAGTGGTTTTAAGGTAAGCCCCAGCTCCCCTGATCCTATCCAGCACCGTCAGCTCAATGTCCTAAGGTGGGAGTCCCGGAATTACTAAAGACGCATTGTCCTCTGAACATCCCTGCTATCTCCTCTGCATCCCTTCCATACCTATTGACCATCAGCGTTGGAAGGTAGCCGGGGCATTCTTCATCCCAAATGGCATCACCAAAAACTCATAGAGGCCACTTGGAGTGATGAATGCTGACTTCTCCCTAGCCTCCAGGGTCAGTGGGACTTGCCAAAGCCTTTGCTCAAATCCATATCGTGGTCAGATACTTTGCCCCCGCGACAGTTTCATCTATAGTACTCATCCATGCTGGCATGGGATAGGCATCTGACACCGTCCCAACGTTAGCAAGCGGTATTCCAAACAAACTGGGTGGTCTTGTCCTTCTTAGAACTAGGACTACCCGGCTTGCCCAAGTGACTCTGGGACAGAGTAATACCCCTAGGGTCAGCATCTCTCCTCTATCTCCCTCCCCCATACTGGTCTTGACCTCTGCTGACACTCAATAAGCGTGCTTATGCAGAGCTGCAGGTCCCCTGTAGCACTGGTTTTTTGTGAGATGTTGGTCCCTTGGTATGTCAGTGAAGAGGGCCCACTTAGCTAGCATGTCCCTGGCTTTCTCCCTTCTGCCTAGCACTCAACTGTGCCCTAATCACCACCTGCCCACAGTGTTTCCCCTGCCTGCTAGAAATCATAAGAAAGTCCTACAAGATCCTCGCTACTTTCTGGAAGGTTTCCCCTATTATCCGGTAGGGGTTTCAGGGTGCCTTCACACGTCGCTGACCGCCTTACCCCATACTGCGACAGGCATCGCAAGAGCTGGCACAAATTGCCCACATCTCGATATGCCCCCGGCCAGTAGTAACGCTGTAATACCCAGCTCGCGTTCTGTTGAGCCCCTGATGTCCCGCTAACGAATAGAGTGAGCTACCCGTAACAGTTGCGTCTCGGTACCCCTGGGCACTACTAGCTGTCGCCTTACCGGTCAATACCCCCTCTATCCTTGGGTTCCCTTCTTCTCTACATACAGGAGTCCCTTATTCCAAAGGCAGTGCTCCAGTTGGCCATTCCTTCCCCTGCCTGAGATTCGGACTGCCCAATTCTCACGCCGGCCAGGGTAGGGTCTGTCCTTCACCTGCCTCCCTAAACTGGCTCCTAATTCTGGCCACCCCCCGTCATGTCTTGTCCGGAGAATGGGGAAGGGTGAGGGGAACAGAAGTCTCTGTGTTGCAAACTGATCCTGGCTTACCTCCGCCCCGGCTCCTCTGCTGCCCTCCGCTAATGGTGGTCCCAAAGGTCTGGGGGACTGGCCGCTGCCGCATTGCCAGGCTGTCTGGCCTCCCGGGTAACCGCCTCCCTGCAGCGGGTTTGGCACTCGGTCATAGTGGCAGGTCATCGGTCTCCAGTCATTCCCAAGAAGAACATCGGCAATCCAAACCGGGTAAAACCCCCACCTCCCGCACACCCTGGCTCTCTCCCCCCAATCCAAAAAGATTCTGGCCACTTGCAGAAACGTGGCTCTCCGGTCAGCCACAGTGATCTGTATCCGCAGGGCCGTGGATCAACTCCTCTGGCTGGACCATATCAGGTCTGGACCAGGGTCACTGCAGCTCCTGAATCTCAGCCGACTGCTTGCGCGGTCACCAACTGTGACCGGGGTGAGATGTCTGCTCCGGCTCCGTCCGTCTGCTTGCAGGTCCGCGCTGAGATGTCCTCCGCTCCTGGGTGAAGGCACTGATAAACCGGGACAGGTCGGCCATGGACGTCTCGCTGGGAGTTGGGTTCCATGACAGGTCCGAGTCTTTGGTGAGCTACCCCACGCGGGCTAAACCGGCTTCACAGCTGTGGTGCGTTTCCCCTGATGGGTCCCGCCGGAACGCAGGGGTTCCGGGCAATCTGGTTGATGTGACCAGGGCGCTTGCAGTTGTCAGCACCGGCGCTCGTGCCGGAGCTCCCCGCCTTCGGTGGCCTGCTGCCCCAGGCGGCATCTGAGTCCATTAGGGGTATTGGCAGACTTACTGACTCGGTGCCGCCACCACCGCCGCCGTCTACTGTTTTTGGCGGTCATCAGTGGCTCGGCTGGCCACATAGTAATCCTCTGCAACCTTGCCGCCTCCTGGTAAGTCTTGGACTTCTTGTCGTCACCCAACCCTCACCGCCGGGTCGCACTGCTCCATGAGCTGCTCCGAAAGACTGAGGTCCAGCAGCGTTGTGTTAATCCGAGCCTCATAGCCCTCCACCCAGCGTATCCCGTACAAAGCCATGTGGTCACGTAGGTGACATAGGACTCCTGGGGCTGCTCTCTTCCTGCCGGAATTTACCACCGGTAGGCTTCAGGGCTAAAACCCGTACTGAAACAATAACATTTTCTTTCAGGTGGTCATAGTCATCAGCAAATCATCTGAAGCGCCCATCATGTCTGCTTAGCGCCAAGCCGGACAGTAAGGGGTCCAAACGTGCAACCCATGACTGGGGAAGCACTTTTTGTACTGTCCGTCGACTGCGTTTCAAGTTCTTTAAGAAACTGTCAATCTGGTCAGTGCCTTCCATAACGACTTTTGGTGAGACTGTGCTGGTCCAGCTTGAGTTCATCTGTGTTGGGTTGGACAGGGGGGCAATAAGCGGGTCTGTTTCACTGCATAGTAATAAACTGCAGCCGCTCCTCCGGTCTCCCTCTGTCTCCCCCTGCAGTAATTAGTGCCAACTTTCAGGGGTGAACGGACTGTTAGCCGCAGCACCAGTACCACCCCTCCGTTTGCAGTGCTCCCTGGAGGTGCACTCGTTCCCTCCCCGAGTTCGATTTCCCGCACCGGCACTGGGTTCCTTCCCTGATCTCCAGGTGGCTGTATAAGGGCAAGCTGAGCCGTAATCCTGAGGCTCTGCAATGCCGGGCTTCATAGTCATTGATTGCGTCAACCCATTGTCTGCGACCTCCTGGTTCTCATAGGGCAGTCCATATTCACGCACTTGTCCTTCAGCTGAGCTCGAGTCCCTGTTGGATGAGCCTGCAGCCTCTCGCTCATGGTTCAGTGCGCAGTGAGGTGATGTTACACAACTTGTGTTAACTGTTGCACTACTGTGTGTTCAATATCTTTAGTCCAGGAACTTGCACATTACCCATCAAGTTCCTACTATGTTACATATCCCGCAGTATACTGTTAACACAGGTCCATTTCAATCCCGCCGCGTTGCCCCCCAGTTAATTATAGAGCTTGTCATGATGCTTATGACAAGATACAATGAACACCAAATAACTGGGTTGAACTAACGAGGCTTAGATATAATAAAATATAATTTGTTCCTTAAATAGGTGACACAGCAATAGTACAATTAACAGACAAGAAGGTACACTTACATAGGTTGGGGAATGGAGAAGTATCCTCTATCAAGTTCTCCATCATCCAGTGACATCCACCAGGTGGAATCAGAATCACACAACTAAAAACTGTAGGGTTGACACAGTTTATATCCTGTGCACCCTATTCTTAACATGAACACAGCCTATTGGTGAAACAAATTTCTAACGTGTAGACACAGACTAACAGACTAACCCATGCCCTCAGGTAACAGAGTTTGTTGATTGAAACACTTAATTCCCTTACTTAGGTAACAATCAAGGCAGTTAACTTTTGATTGCCGTGCTTAGGCTAATCAGCCGTCTGCCCTTCATGACCTATTACCTAGCAAATGGCGTCTGCATTTTCAGAAACAGATCCAAATATATATAGCATATACCATTAATCTCTACCATATTAATTAATCCTCCTGGTGGCTGCAGTGGGGTCGACCTTTGCGCAGTTTTTAATGCTTCTACATCTCCCACTATATTGGCCAAATATGTAACTCTCTGGCGACCTGCCAGAACTGGAGATAACAGAAATGCACTTTGAAACATTAAATACAGGCTTTACATGAACATGGGAACAGGGGAACATACATTTTCAGGTACACAAGGTGCAAACCTCATCCCTGGGATCCCGTCCAGTTAACCCCTTGTCTCTCTGGTGAGGTGGGATGGCCATAGGGGTCAACCCCTTTAATCCGGCCACCCCCTTTCTTCTTCTCCTCTACATATGTGTGAATGACTACGATTCTTGTAATTGTTACATATTCTCCAAGAAGCTCATTTTGTTCTCCCTCAGGGTCTACCCAAGTTCCAGTACTTTTGCCGGAATATTTTGTAAAATACATTTTTCGTATCATGGCGTCCTGTTGTTCCATTGTTCTCGATCGGGGTACTCATTTGTTTCTAAATTCTGGCGTGCGTTTTTCCAAGGTTGGGCATAACCCTTCTTTTTTTCCTCAGCGTACCACCCCCAACGAACATGGGCAGACTGAAACCATGAACCAGTCCTCGAACCGTTTTGATTGCTTTTCTTCCGATTTCTGGGATAATTGGGGCGAGAGTTACTTTTCCTTAGGCAGAATTTGCGATTAAACTCCTCTCACAAATGAATCACTCAAGAATCAACCGTTTTTTGTAAACTACGGATTTTCATCCTCCAGTCTTCCCATTGCATTCTCCAGGTCCGATTCCTGCAGCAGATGTAAGGGGTATCCACCTAACAGGGTCATGAGAAGGATTCAAACATTTTACAGGAGTCCGTACTAAGAGAGCAGAAGACACGCAGAAGGCTTCGTCGAGGCCCATAAATTCGTACTTGAGAAAGCTTATGGCTCTTCTAACTAAAATATCAAACTGAATGCCCCAACCCCCTAAACTATCTCCAGTTTTCTGGGTCCTTTCCCGTATTCGAGACCAATTAATCCTTGTGCCTATCAACTATCGCTTGCCTCCTCTTGAAATTTCACCCGTCTTCCATGTTTCCCTCTGAAACCGTTTACCAAGACAAACGATTCGCTTCATTGTCTCTTCTGGCCTCCTCGCCCCCCATTTTACAACCCGGACAACAGGCTTCGCAACCCGTCCATCATTGACTCTTCCGCATCTCCAGGGGCAAGCTCCACTTTTTGGTACACTGGAACGGATACGACCTCTGATCGTTCTTGGGGTCTCGCCTGTGGGATCTTCAGTTCCTCACGCAACGTTTTCACTAACTAAACGTTCACAAAATTTCCCCTCATCCTTGGGATGTTCGTCCGGATCCGAACCTTCAGGGGGGGGGTAATGTACTTTCCGCGCTGCGGGTATAACCCGCTTCCAGCACTCCTACCTTGTCCCCGGTGCCGCCCGGCTCCCCGGCGGCATGCCTCACTCTTCGTGGCTTCCCCACGGCTGCTCCCGCACTTCCGGGGGTCACCCCTATGGGTCTGCGCGCGGACCCAGCGGGCCATTTCCTGGTGCCGTTCACCTGACACTCCGTCTCCCTGTGGCACCGCACCCTTCTCTCCTATCAGCTCCTTCCCCGGGCCCGCTCCTCCGTCCTCCCCTGCCTCTGATAGGTCCCAGCTCCCAGACATTTCTCCTCCTATCAAGCAAAGGGAGGAGCGGAGGAGAGGCCCGATGGAGGCCCTGATAGTCCAGCCTCCCGACTTCTCCCCTATCAAGCAAGGGGAGGACGGAGGATCGGCCGCTGGAAGGAGCTATAGAAGAAGGGCTATAGGGGCGTACCTGATGAGCAGGGTCAGGGAAGCGGGTGACGGCGCTGCGCTGTGACCAGTGGAGAGGC
>WSYH01007438.1:0-33107 GCA_036426205.1 Ascaphus truei | reverse complement strand
ATATATATATATATATATATATATATATATATATATATATATATATACGATACCGTATGAGCGAATATCAGAGGCAGCACTCCATGAGGTTGTCAAAAAAAATATTGTATTAAGTGAGACATAATAACCAACCACTAACACACCCACCCATTCAGTAAACCCCCCCCCCTTCCCTCACCCCCCCACCCCCCCCCCCCCACCCACCCCCCCAGTAACCCACCCACCCATTCAGTAACCCACCCAGCCACCCACCCATTCACTGTCACCTACTGTCTCCCACCCACCCATTCAGTAACCCACCCACCCATTCAGTAACCCACCCACCCATTCAGCCGCCTACCCATTCAGTCGCCCACCAATTCAGTCGCCCGCCCACCCATTCAGTCACCCGCCCACCCATTCAGTCACCCGCCCACCCATTCAGTCAATTCAGTCAACCCATTCAGTCACACACCCACCCACCCATTCAGTAAACTCAGTAACCTATGCACCCACCCATGATTTTTGTTGGCGTCCCTGCTCCCGCCCGTCACGCAAGCGGACAGCCCGCCCCACAGTAAGTCAGCAGCTGCCACACCCCCCGTCACACACCGCACCCAAAGTCAGCCGCCGCAGAGATACCCACTCGCCCCCGGAGCGCGCCACTGCCCCCCTGTCACTAACCCGCCCGCACCCGCAGTGAGCCGCCTCACAACACTCCCCCAGTGAGCCACCAACGGACAGCTCTGAATGGGGGGGAATCACTAACCCCCCCCCCCCCCCCCCCCCCCCCCAGTAAGCCCGGGCAACGGGATAAGACACACTCGATTTTCAGACTTTATGCTATGTTATACCAGTAAAAGAAGGCTCTATGCTAATTGTCTAATGTACTAATTGTAGTAATGTACTAATTTTTTAACGTTACCATCTGTTTAGATCATCTGAGGAAACAAAGAAATTTGCGAATTGCAGTACCAAATGGGAATAGATACTGTAGCTAACGTCAACAGTGACAATAGCAGTCACTAGTGGCTACAACAGTCTATTCGCACTGGAAGGTGTAGAGCTCCACAGTGTATATCAATTGTACCTAGGGGATAACATTGTCCGTAGCAACTACAACCTGCGTAAATTTATGTTTGCAGATTAACTTCATGTTTGCTATAGGGACAAATGCAAAATAGTAGTAATATTATTGGTGTTGCATAGGCAAACAAAACAGAAAGAATGTTCTGTTGTATTCTGGTTTATAAATATATAACACACTTTGAAATTTGAATTTAAAATACTGTAGTAAAAATATATTGCAAACTAGTGCATACTGTATGCACTTATTCTTAATAAAAAGTAGTAATTACAACATTAAATAATTTCGGGAGTTCATTTACAAAGGAATTTAAAAAAATAGGAAATAAAAATAGGAATATATTTAAAAAAAAATTTTTTTATGATACAACCAGAGTTCAAGAATCACTAGGTTCCAGGCAAATACCAAGCAATGCTAAAGTAATCAGACATCCATAATTGAAATTCACCAGATTTTTGTTAAATAACAGTGAAGTCCCAGCACTCTCTTGGAGAGAAATTATGACACTATGGGTTATGCCAACAATATAACAAATTTAATGTGAGCACAAGATAATGCTTGGAGGGATACGACGCAATGCAAACACACTAGTAATGCATATATTATATATATGCATTATATAATATATAATATACCCACCCTGTAATCGTACGGCAGAACATACATATATATATATATATACAGTGTTCGACAAACCTATACATTTGCACGCCCCGGGCGAGTGGATTTAACATCGTGGCGAGCTCCTATTGGCCCAAGCAGCACACGTGTTGTACTAGGTGGCGAGTAGATTTTTTGGTGATTTGTCGACCACTGTATATACATATACATATACATATACATATACATATACATATACATATAACAGCTCTCTTAAGTTCCAGCCACAGCATTTCAATCGGGTTGAGGTCTGGACTTTGACTGGGCCATTGCAACACCTTGATTCTTTTCTTTTTCAGCCATTCTGTTGTAGATTGCTGGTGTGCTTGGGATCATTGTCCTGTTGCATGACCCAATTTTGGCCAAGCTTTAGCTGTTGGACAGATGGCCTCACATTTGACTCTAGAATACTTTGGTATACAGAGGAGTTCATGGTTGATCGATGACTGCAAGGTTCCCAGGTCCTGTGGCTGCAAAACAAGCCCAAATAATCACCCCTCCACCACCGTGCTTGACAGTTGGTATGAGGTGTTTGTGTTGATATGCTGTGTTTGGTTTTCGCCAAACATGGCGCTGTGCATTATGGCCAAACATCTCCACTTTGGTCTCGTCTGTCCAAAGGACATTGTTCCAGAAGTCTTGTGGTTTGTTCAGATGCAACTTTGCAAACCTAAGTCGTGCTGCCATGTTCTATTTAGAGAGACGAGACTTTCTCCTGGCAACCCTTCCAAACAAAACATACTTGTTCAGTCTTTTTCTAATTGTATTGTCATGAACTTTAACATTTAACATGCTAACTGAGGCCTGTAGAGTCTGAGATGTAACTCTAGGGTTTTTTGAAATTTCTCTGAGCATTGCACGGTCTGACCTTGGGGTGAATTTGCTGGGACATCCACTCCTGGGAAGATTGGCAACTAATAGAAGAAACAAAAGAAAAAACAGCGCAAAACCTCATGGTGTAATATTTAAATATATTGTGAAAATGTTTCAGCAGGTAAGTATCGCACGTACATCAAGATAAAATAGTATAAACATAACATGTTAGGGACATGTTACCACATCACCCACTCTTCTGCACCAACGGGGTCAATTCTGGGCCACTCTAAGAGATGATGTCCTTATCTCCCATGCTCCCAGGCTCTTGGCAATGGTCTCTCGATACGGTCTTTAACATCTAGTTCGATCTTCAGATGTAACCGCACTGGCACTGGTCTATTGAGATCCTCGTGTCAGACTGCTGGGTGAGGAGGCGCTTCTCCGTTTCTCGTTGGGAGCAGGAAGTTGGTGGCTGGGGGCAGGAGTGAGTGGGTTAGCGCGCACTGGCCAATGAGAGCCGTGGGGGGCGGGACACATGGGGGGGCAGATACACCAGCCAATGAGAGCCATGGGGGGGCGGGATACACGTGGGGGGGGGGTAGACACACTGGCCAATGAGAGCCGTGGGAGGGCGGGCGGACCAATCAAATGGTCTACAGACAATCACAACCATGATTTTCAGTTTTATATATATAGATAGAGCAGTGAGTGAGAGTGGTTCTGTCTGCTTTGTCAGTTCTGTTATGCAATAGATGTCAGGGTACTGTACTGGGAAAGTCTCCACAGTAAAGGAGTAAGGAGTGCTACTGGAAGAAATGCCAGAAAATATATACTTTGCATAGAGAAGTGCCTGTTGCCTAGTCCAAGATGGGATAGGGTACAATGATGTACACTTCAGTCCATGTACTATGAAGATGAATAAACCTTAGTGAAATATACATCTGATTTAGTCTTTGAAGCATGGTAATAACAAAAGAAGTGCCGTTGAGGGTCATCCTGTTCCAGCCAGGATCCTCTTGGAATGGAGGCACTGACCAGTCCTGATGTCCTCCACACAACATCGTGGAGATCTTCTGCTTCCTTTTTATCTACAGATATGCACCACCAGCCACAGAAACACACCAGTAGAAGAACATTTCCCAGAGGGTAGGGGAAAGAGGGCTACAGAACATTCATGTGGCGTCCACAAACCTGCCTTTCCCCATAGTCACTCAGCATACAATACTTCCAATGCAGACATGGATTCTGGGTAATAAACTGCAAATGAGCACTCACTGAAGTAGATGTTATGGTCATGTATTTCTTTAACCCAGGTTTTGCTGTAAAAGCGGTGGAAAACAGCAGGCATTCTGTAAACTTATAAGGATCCAAGTTAAAATGCATAAGAAACAAAAGGGACAGTGTGCTCATTTGCATGTCATTACCCAGAATCCATGGCTGCAGTGGAAGCATTGTATGTTGAGAGACTATGGAGAAAGTGAGTTTGTGGTGTTCCTTATCTTTGCTATACGATGGAGGGTTTTTGTCCCTTTTTTACTCATCAGAACTCACATTGTGTTCCTGGTTTGTATAAATAATGAGTGATCTATATGCGCTCTATATATAGAAAATACGCTCTATATATAGAAAATACGTTACCATCCAGAAGAACAATAAAGCAGAGCCTGCACTCAGTGGGTAATTTATTTATTTATAAAATATTTTACCAGGAAGTAATACATTGATAGTTACCTCTCGTTTTCAAGTATGTCCTGGGCACAGAGTTAAGACAAATAATACATGTTTACAAATACAGTTACATAATGAGCAGGGTATACATTATATACAAGACATTGCATGCACAGTTAAAGATAATTTGTATTATGGGCGTATGAAACAATTACATACCAGATTAAATGTGTGACAGCCTTAGATTTGAAAGAACTTAGGGGCCTATGCAGAGAGCAGCGCTATTTCGAAATTCGCCATTTTTTGGAGAAAATCGCGCAGAAAGCAGCAGAAAATGGCGAGTTCCGAAAAACGCGCCAATTTTTCTTTTCTATTTGTAAAACTCGCCTCGCGGCTGGCGAGAACCTCAATCTCGCCAGTTTTAAAAATATCCGTATGCAGAGAGGCGCGAACGGCATCTAGCGGCTGTTCGCGCCAATAAAATGGCGCGATTGTCTCCGTTTTGCCTCGCCAAAAAAAACTGCCGCTCGCGGCCATTGCAAAGGGAAAAAAAAAGGCGCGAATTTGTTTTAACACATTTCTGAAGCGCGCATCTCGCCAATTTAAACTCGCCACACGCATCCATGTTAAACATAGCAGAATTCGCACTTTTCTGCATATGGAGATTAAAACTCTCCAAAAAAGCTACTTTTTAATAAATTCGCCAATTTTAAAATTCGCTGCTCTCTGCATAGGCCCCCCAGACTGTTGGTGGATGTAAGAGTCTCCGGTAGGTTGTTCCAGTTTTGGGGTGCACGGTAAGAGAAGGAGGAGCGGCCGGATACTTTGTTGAGCCTTGGGACCATGAACAGTCTTTTGGAGTCTGATCTCAGGTGATAGGTGCTGCATGTTGTAGGGGTGAGGAGCTTGTTCAGGTAGCTAGGTAGCTTGCCCATAAAGAATTTGAAGGCAAGACAGGAAAGGTGAACTTTGCGCCTAGACTCGAGTGATGACCAATCTAGTTCTTTGAGCATTTCGCAGTGATGTGTGTTATAGTTGCATTCGAGAACAAAACGACAAATTGAGTTGTAGAGGGTGTCAAGTTTGCTAAGGTGGGTTTGAGGTGCCGAGCCATATACTATGTCTCCTTAGGCAATAAGTATTGACTATGTATTTAGTCAATAAGTAAGTAAGGTTAAGTATTTAAAAGAACTGTACTGTATATGAACACCACAAAAAAAAACGATGTTTCGATCCCACAGAGGGATCTTTCTCAAGGGGGTGTATATATTATATTTATAAACGGCTCTTCGTTATTTTTGTGCTATAATTATTTTGATGAACTGGCAGTGTGTTCATATAAATCCTCAGTATTGGCAAAATGCTGTTTTAAAACCTGGTCTTGTATTTAACGGTAACATTGTTTGTTTGACAAAGTTAAACATTGTTCATTGCAGTTAATGAATTATGTTTTTTTCATATGGCTGTTCTGTCTAAACAAAATAGTCAAACCCCGATTATTAGAGCACTGTTTTTAAAATAACGTTTTAATTTTAAAATAGAAGTTCTCCCTTTTACAGCTGACCTAAACCATGGATGTTTCTTGGGGAAGGGCCAATCCTTTAGCCTTGGTTGGAGATAAAAATTACAACCACTGGCCTATGTATAAAAAGAAACATCTTGTGTTATGGCCCTTTCCATTGTTTAGTTAAGAGTACAGTATTTACTCAACCCAGAGTCTTGGCATGTTAGGACTGGAGCAGGAATACTTTATTTAATAAAGTGTCTTTTTATATATATATACACACACACACATACACACACACACAATGGTTGCCAGGTGTCCGGTTTTGAACCTGACAGCCCGGTATTTTAACCCTGCGTCCGGTATAAAATGAAAGGTAATACCGGACATGTATGTGTCCGGTATTATGTCTCTCCTAACACAGGGTGGCTGCAGGGGGCCCGGCAGCAGATTACAGCAGTTGCCACAGACCCCGGCTCTCCCCCGCTGTAGGCTTCTCCCTCACTGTCTGTCCCACGTCAAGGTGTCTGCTGCTGAGGCGCGCGTACCCTTGAGGTTCCGTGATGTGTGGAAATGTCCTGATACTGGCTTAGAACTGCATATAGCATGTAGGGTGAGGAGAAAGTTCCAAGATACTGTAGATGAGAGTGTGAAGCAGTACGGACCTCCGGCACCCCGATCCTTGGGTGAGGCAGGCAGCAATAGCAGAAACCGGAACAAAACAGCGCCAGCATTCAAATTGCAGCTGGGACAGCAATCAGCAAGGAACAACAGCGGGCCATGAAATGCTATTGCTGCCTGCCTCACCCTGGGATCGGCGTGCCGGGGGTCCGTACTGCTTTACACTCTCATGCTATATGCAGTTCTAAGCAAATATCAGGACATTTCCATGCATCACGGAACCTCAAGGGTACTATATTACACCATATGTTTGCCTTTGCTTACACATGCTTTATTTAGCTATGGCATTTGAAGATCCTGCTGTTCTTTTGGTACTCATTTTTCACATTGTTTATTTTTTGCTCATTTCCTGGACTTTATTTGTGTCTACTCTGGCATATATATATATATTTTCTCCTAGTAGTAGCTGTCTCCATTAGGATGTATAGCACTTAGGTAGTTGGCTTACAGTCTTATTTAATTCTGTTCTGTCCATTGCTTTTTTCTGGGTTATGTGTTCATTATGGTTATTCCTTATTAGTTTGAGTCATAATTGTTTTGATGATCGGCTGATCTTTATTACATCTCTAGGGGAATTTATTTCCCCTGGATTTGTATTGCTACATTCTCTGACACTCTATGCATTACCTTTTGGCTTAACTTATGTGTATATTCATTTTTTTGATCAGCAGTTTTTTCTTTTGGTATGTGGTTTGGTATGTTTTATATGTTTTAATTTTCATGTGTTACTAATAAAATCCATTTTCTTATTCTCACATCATTTTTGAGTGCTTTCATCAGACCCTCTTTTTTCTTTTTCTTTTTATATATTTTTATATGTGTTGGGGTATATTTTTTTAAAATATGTATTGGGGAGGTGGGGGTATTTTGTATATGTATTGGGGGTGTTTTTAGATGTATTGTGGGGGTGTGGGGTATTTTTATATGTATTTATTTTAGCATTGTGCCCAGTATTTTTGGACAAGTCACCTGGCAACCCTAACACACAAACACGTTTTGGAGATGTATCATGAGTCACAAATGTACATTATGATGCTAATGTGATGTTAGCTGTGTCATTTTGTTACATTCATTTGAGTCAATAAATCAATAGAATAGTGACGTAGGGAGATATGAGTCCATGCTTAAGAGCAAGCTGTTAGGCCTCGTTCAGGGTGGCGGCTTCGGAGGGAAAGGGAATTGTGGTTGTCAGGGTAGCAGCTGCCCTGTCTCCGAAGTACGGAGTTGACGCTGGCTACAGTTTCAATAAACAACCCAAGTTGTTTTTTGAAACTGCAGAAGCGTCACTGGTAACTCGGCAGCCAATGAAATCATTCTTGAGAATGATTTCAAGACAGCAATACCAAACAACAAAAAAGGCAGCGCTAATAGAAAACTACTATAGAATGGCCAGCAGCCTATGATATAACTCTAACACCCTTGGTCAGATAAGGAGCAAACAAGAAAAGGTTATATCTGTGGCGCTTGGCCCTATAGTAATATAAAAAAGGGGGTATACAACCAGATGGAAGATGGTGTCCACTTGGGCTCTCCTCATGAAGACGATCAATCATGTAAAGAATAATATAAAAACAAACATAGTGTAATACAGTAACAACACTAACACATACAAGACAACGAATGCTGAGACAATCAAATGACTGATAAAATAAAAAAACATTTAATATAACAATATATAGTTAAAACACTAAAAAGAATAGGTCACATGTGCATTCCAACACTAATAGGGCTGGCCGCTTACCAGACATAGAAAGGTAGAAGGCAGTGGATAAATCTGAGAGTATCCCCTCTCGTAATGTCAGGTATCAGCTCCCAAACGTCTCACACGATCAGCTAGGGCTTCCGAGGGGGACCCTCCTCTCCTTCCACATCACAGACCTCTGCTGGGCAGACGAACCGGGCAGCGAGTTACAGGAACCAGCGTCACCACGTGCGCACCAGCAACGCAGGATGCAGGCAGCAACAAGCCTGCGGAAGCATCAATGTCCAAGTCAAGGGTAAAACATCCGTGGACAGCACAGTGGCTGGGAATGGTCCGTGGAAATGATGGTATAAGTGTGGAGGGTACTGTAGCAACAGCAGTGCACACGTAGACAACCCTACGCGTTTCGGAAGACTGCGCTTCCTTCCTCAGGGGTGAAAAAAGTAGTGCCTCAGTCAAGCAATGTCCACCTATAAGTAGTCCCAGTTTAAAGGCATAATGCCTCAATTCAAGCATGGACATGCGCAATAGGTATTCCCAATTTCAAAGCACATTGCCTCAATAGAGAATGGACTTGCGCAATAGCAACAGGTGTTTGAGAGTCTCAGTAAACAAAAACATACACATACATAGAATACATTGAACACATTACAAATAACAACATGATTTATAATAAATGTCAGGAAGAGCTTAATGATAACTCCCCCTGTTGTATATATTTACACTAAATAATGCACAAAATTATATACATGCATAAAGAAGTCTACCAACGCTATCAAACTTATAAATGGTTTAACATTTTGGGACTTCAAGGAAATACTGTATGCTTAATAATATGTAGCCCCAAACTGATAGGCAGCCAGTAGGAATAGAGCATAAACATTGGACAGATACAGGAAGGGCAGTATGAAAATGGAAAAACAGAGCCTAAGGTTTCACAAAACCATCTCAGCCCACATGTGGGAAAATGACATAATATCATAATATAATTTTTGACCATATGTGCAGCATCCGTCCCAATGACAACCAAATTGGTATTAATAAAAAATTGGGATTAATAAACAATTTATAATAATAATCTACTAAGTGTTAAGTGTATAATTTCATAACCCTAATATAACCATGTAAAGACCCACTTCCCAGTGTCTAATATATGATATGTGCATTTATAATCAGTAAATTAAATCTGTAAGACTACAACCACAATGGTCCAAAAAGGATGACAGAGGATCATCTACCTTGCAGAGGTGTAAGCGTCTGGAGCTCATATATCCAAAAGGACTCTTTTCTACCTAGGAGGCTGTTGATATTGCCACCCCGCCAATTTGGTATAAGTGCCTCTATGGCTAAACATTTTAATCCTGTGGGGTCCTTGTCATGTACCTTGAGAAAGTGGTTCGACACACTACGTGTGACCAAACCTTTGGCGATGTTATAAACATGCTCGTATAAACGGTGTTTAATGGATCTTGTAGTCATACCCACATACTGCAGACCGCAGGGACATTCCAAAAGATAAATGACATTCATGCTGTTGCATGTGATATGTTGTTTAATATTGTATGTTTTTGAAGTAACCGTAGAGGAAAATGAAGTTCTTTTAAGACTGTATTTACAGGCTGTGCAGGTGTTACAAATAAAATAGCCTTTGAGGCCAAAACAGTTATGTATTTTCTTCCGCATAAGCGGACAGCTAGGTGCCAATTGCTGTACAATGTTCGGTGCCTTTGTGAACACAATGTTTGGTCATGTTGTTATTTGTAATGTGTTCAATGTATTCTATGTATGTGTATGTTTTTGTTTACTGAGACTCTCAAACACCTGTTGCTATTGCGCAAGTCCATTCTCTATTGAGGCAATGTGCTTTGAAATTGGGAATACCTATTGCGCATGTCCATGCTTGAATTGAGGCATTATGCCTTTAAACTGGGACTACTTATAGGTGGACATTGCTTGACTGAGGCACTACTTTTTTCACCCCTGAGGAAGGAAGCGCAGTCTTCCGAAACGCGTAGGGTTGTCTACGTGTGCACTGCTGCTGCTACAGTACCCTCCACACTTATACCATCATTTCCACGGACCATTCCCAGCCACTGTGCTGTCCACGGATATTTACCCTTGAGTTGGACATTGATGCTTCCGCAGGCTTGTTGCTGCCTGCATCCTGCGTTGCTGGTGCGCACGTGGTGACGCTGGTTCCTGTAACTCGCTGCCCGGTTCGTCTGCCCAGCAGAGGTCTGTGATGTGGAAGGAGAGGAGGGTCCCCCTCGGAAGCCCTAGCTGATCGTGTGAGACGTTTGGGAGCTGATACCTGACATCAAGAGAGGGGATACTCTCAGATTTATCCACTGCCTTCTACCTTTCTATGTCTGGTAAGCGGCCAGCCTAATTAGTGTTGAAGTGCACATGTGACCTATTCTTTTTAGTGTTTTAACTATATATTGTTATATTAAATGTTTTTTATTTAATCAGTCATTTGATTGTCTCAGCATTCGTTGTCTTGTAGCATTCGTTGTCTTGTATGTGTTAGTGTTGTTGCATGTTTTTTAGTTACTGTATTACACTATGTTTGTTTTTATATAATTCTTTACATGATTGATCGTCTTCATGAGGAGAGCCCAAGTGGACACCATCTTCCATCTGGTTGTATACCCCCTTTTTTATATATTACTATAGGGCCAAGCGCCACAGATATAACCTTTTCTTGTTTGTAAGACAGCAATACCGATCCCTAAGCTGCTGTCTGTAGCCCCGCCTACTCCCCGCCTCCTCAACTCTTGAAAAAGTCTGCTGGGGATGATGTGCACACATCACCCAGCAGACTGCCGCTCGCACACGCAAACGCCCGCCCTCCAACTCCTGACTCTGGCACCCTGAACGAGGCCTAAGGGTAAGGGTTGCTCTGCACAATATTATAATTGACTAATGATTTAATTTTTCCTTTTTCTCTGGACTTGCTCATGCCTCGATTTCAGGGTGGTTGATGCCCTTCAATATACCCATAAATAAGACACATACAGCGACTTGGAAGAAAATTAGTTGCAGCTTTATTTCTATATACAAAATGTAACCAAAACTAGGGCACAGCTGCCCTGTCAACAAACAAAGCCTAGGGTTTATTCCCGGCGTGCTCCGCTTTCTGCCCATGCTTGCATTAGCCACGCAGGTCACTTGCTCCAAACACACACAAATTGGATGGTCACTCCCATACCGGCTTCCCAATCCAAGTATGACATCGCCTTTCCAAAACACCAACTATTGGAGGTACTCGCCACCGCCCAACAAGGGGTCAACTTCAACAGGGTACCTTCCACATATACCACCCTCCCACCAAACTGCAATAAGATAAATGTGCAAACACATACAACCCAGACCAAAGATAAAACAGGGAGGCCGGGTGAGGTATGGAAGCCGAGAGGTAGGATCAACCTACACCTCACACTAATAGCCTCTTACTCTCCCCTTCATCCCCACCCCTTGCTACTCTAATAATAATTAGCCCCGCCACCCTGGAAGGAAATCATGTTGAGTCTCTCTCCCAGGGGTGTCAGGCCTTGGTTTCAATTAAATCCACCACAGGTCTAAAGCGGTAACTTCTCTATCTAGAAGATCCAAGGCAGATATAAACAATCTCAAGTAAAGTACACAACAGTGCAAACTGACAATACAAAAATGCCTGCACCCCATTAGGAGGAAACAATGCTATCTTGATTAGCAGTACATACCCTTACAAGTACAAAACGTAATTCGTGTATAAAAATAAATAAATATGGAAGACCTGTCATTCTTACACTTTTTCATATGGAAAAAATGGTATATACAGATGCAGCGGCCATTATTCGATCATTTACCTGAGTAAATCCTGCACTATGCCGCGTGGTGGTCCGAGATGGTCCACTGCAGACATAATGGCCAATCTCATTAACACAGCAGGGGTCTTACCGTCGTTTACCGGCATGTAAAAGATGTGCAGTAAGAGATAGGATGAATCAGCCATTCTAACTGCGCGCCTCTCACAGGCGATCGCGGGGTTTTTATTAAGATTCTAACATTACAGTAATGTAGCAGGGGGTCTCCGGAGATTAACCGCATTGATTTCAGGTCCGGAGACCCCCTGCTCCCCAAGATACAGGCCCCGATATGGGGTGCCGGTATCACCGCCATGTAAAAATCCTGTGGGTCACGTGACCGTGGGATCTAAACAAAGCAGAAATCAAATTTGTTCAGCTCAGGAGACCCCCTGCTCATGCACACTAGTATCAACCCCCCCCCCCCCTCCCCAAATACAAAATCATTACCTTAGCGGATAGCTGCTAAGGTAGTGAAGCTGCTTACATTTTATTTTTATTCCTACTGTGCGTGAGCAGGGGGTCTCCTGAGCTGAACAAAGTTGATTTCAGCCTCGGGGACCCCCTATTTCCCAAGATACAGGCCCCGGTATGGGGTGCCAGTATCCCCATGTTAAAATCCACGTGGGTCTAAACAAAGCAGAGGGATACCAGTACCCCATACCGGGGCCTGTATCTCGGGAAGTAGGGGGTACCCGAGGTTGAAATCAACTTTGTTCAGCTCAGGAGACCACCTGCTCACGCGCACTATAAATAAAAGCATGAGCTGCCACTATGCCAGGCAACATGCATCTTGCCAATCTCCAATAGTCCGGGAATATATTCAATAAATCTACATCAAAATGTCATGGAATAATGGCTTTTTCTTTTTAGGAGTGGGTGTACTACTAGGTGAGTGACAATAGTCTCAAATTTTTTAGGCCTCCTGAAGGTAACAGAACAATTATGTTCTCACTTCGCAGCACCTCATTGGTGACAATATATAAAATAAAAAGTCCAAAGAACTCACCAAAGTTTGTAGTAAATTTTATCAATCTTCAAAGGTCTTACTTATATCTTACTCCTTGAGCCAAATAAATTCCTTGACGACGTGTCCAGCTGCAGGTAAGGATCAGAATAGCAGAAAAAAATGCAAAAAATGCATAAAGCAGCGCACTGCCCAAAGAAGTAGGGAAACAGGTGGCATAAAAATGAAAAATGTATTGCCAAACCCAAATTACAAAAAAGGAGGTGTGAACCCTCCTACGCGTTTCACACAAACGTTCTTATCAAGTACGCCAATGGCTGACATCACATGGTTTACTAGAACCAAGAGGATGAACCCCAATCCCATTGGTTCTAGTAAACCATGTGATGCCAGGCATTCTGGGTTCTGTGACGTCATCTTAAAGGGAAAGGAAGCTGAGCCTTTCTGATTGGCTGGCTTCACTCCCTTTTGATGACGTCACCTCACAAAAAAAAAAAGGGCACATGGCTATCCCAGCCAATCAGAGGCGTGGGAACATTCCTTCTCAAATGTGACATCACAGGCCGATAAAAGCCTATGTAGTCTCATTTAACGCCACGGAGCTGATGGAGCAACACCTCCCTATAGGATTAACTGAAAAAGAACAGATGACGAAACCGAAGAGGAAGATACAGAAGAAATACGAGTGGATTACAAGTACAGATGAAGATAAAGAAGACCCCAAAATGGATTACAAAATAAAGATGAAGAAAAGAAAGAAAAGACTTAAAGATTTTTTTACCTGTGGACTGTGTCTGTTTAGGATCATTGCGTCGTGGACCTGGAGTTGCTGCTGCTGCTGCAGTTGGAGTCGGATTCGGTGGATGAAGACATCAAAAAGTAAGAAAAAGATGGATTTTGATTTTTTAATGCTGTATTTTTTTTTTTAGGTTACCCACTGCATGGCATAGTGGCATCTCATGCCCACTTTGCATGGGAGTGCCACCATGCCAGTCAATTTTTTTGGTGGCATTTTTAAGATTACAATTTAATGTGTTTTTTATTAGTGGCATGTTTTGAAGATTGGCAGGATGCATGTTGCCTGGCATGGTGGCAGCTCATGCCCACTATGCATGGGAGTGCCACCATGCTAGTCAATTTTTTTTGGTGGCATTTTTAAGATTAAAATTTATTTTTATTTATAGTGTGCATCAACAGGGGGTCATCTGAGCTGAACAAAGTTGATTTCAGCCTCAGGAACACCCTACATCCCGAGATACAGGCCCCACGGTCAGTATCCCTCTGCTTTGTTTAGACCAACGTGGATTTTAACATGGCGGGAATACCGGCAACTCATACCGGGGCCTGTATCTCAGGAAGTAGGGGATCCCTGAGGATCAACTTTATTCAGCTCAGTAGACCCCCTGCTACATTATTGTAATGTTTCAAATTAAATAAAAACCCACGATCGCCTGTGAGAGGCGCGCAGTTAGAGTATGTGGATACAAAAAAGACACAGCGCACAACGCTCATAGTGCATTACAAGATATTATTGACATATATAATAAATGGGTGAGTAATGTGCGTACATCAAATGCAATAATTACGAGCAGTTTCGGGAACACACGCTCGCTCCCCCTCCCCCACACAGGCACACATGCACTCACTCTCCCCCTCCCACTCCTCCACACACACACACAGACACACACTATCTCTCTCCCTACCCCACACAAATACAGACACGCTCACACAGACACACACACTTTCCCCCTCCCCTACACACACACTCTCTCCCCTCTCCTCCCCTTCCAAACACACTTAAACTCTCTCCCCCTCCTCCCACAGACACACACCCTTCCTCCCCCCCACAGACACACACTGTCTCTTGAAGGGAGCCGGCTCTAGCGCTGATGCTTCCTCTCCCTCCTGTCAGCCGGAAGTTGACGGCAGAAGCAGGGAGAGGAAAGATAGCAGTGACCGGGCGGCTGCTGCTGTTGAGCTTGGGAGCTGCCATGTCACTGCTATGTGGGGGTGCCGCGGGGTCTGGGACAGCTGGGAGAGTTGTCCCAGCTCTCCCCCCACCCTCCCCCCTGGCGGCCGTGGAACCCCTGATGGGTGCTCGGAACCCCGGTTGAAAATCACTGCCCTAAAACAACAAAGTTAATTATTTTTTTCTTTTACTAGCGTCTTCTGGAGTAAGACCAGGGTCATTGTACTCTGGGAGACTCCAAATTGGGGTAAACAACAATTATCATGGATAAAACTCCAATCATTCTGTAGATTTGTTTGCTTTTGGCGGTATGGAAGCTTAGGACGAGTGCTAGGTAGACATTCCGAATCGCTAAGAGCAGGGGTTGCGCAAACTGCCCCCCCGGGGGGGGCACGAGATTGTCTGCAGGGTGGTGTGGGGTTTACAGAGGCCCCGTGTGCTTTTATTTGGGTTTGAAGCAGAGGGTCTTTGGAGCTGAACTCCAATAATTTCAGCTCTGGAAACCCCATGCTTCCGGCGATACCTACCTCTCTGTAGGGGGTGCCTGTAGCCGCACCGGCTCGATAGTAGTGGTCACGAATGGCCGCTTTTCAAAGCTCCCACACTGTGCTGGCCAATAGGAGGCTGTGATGTCTTCCTATTGGCCCATGTGATGTGGGAGGTTTAAAAAGCAGACCGATACCGGCACCCTCTACGGAGGTAAATATCTCGGGAAGCAGGGATCCCCAGAGCTGAAATTAATGGGGCTCAGCTCCAGAGACCCTCTGCTTTAATCGTATGTTAAAATAAAATATCTACAGAATCGCCCACTTGGATTGCTCCTTTAATCAATGACTGTTTTACATAATGTGTCAAAATCCTGGTATGATAGTATTTGCATGAAACACATTTTTTAGTTTACTTTTTATACAATACTTTTATACAATACTTTTTATATAATTCCATAATGCTCCTCAAAAAAAAAAAAAGAACCCTTGTGTTCTGTAAAGTGTAAGCATGATCTGAAATGTGTACAAATTTGGTTTTGATCCACTTCGAGACACTAGATCTCATTTTAATTAATGATTGAGTTAATTGCAAAGGCATGCATGGCAAACCGCTTCAGCACCAAGGACACGGTGTGCCATTAGATATCTTGAATATTGTTCCATTAACAGTATTAGCTATGCTTCAGTGTTGATTAAATAGGACCATGCATCTGTATTCTTAAATGTTTTCACTGAAGTCTTTCCAAACACTGAATTTAGGGCATTTACACACAGGGTATGAATCTCATATTTGAACATTAATGACCCACTGCTTTGATTGACTGCTTGACTGAGTAGTAAAACAAAGAATACTAATTAATATAAATTTCTTGGTTAATCATGCTTGCCGTCCGATAGTGTTACATTTGTTGATTGATTTCAAAGCACATTAGTCATTGTAGAATAATTTAGAGCATTTTAAAAGAAATAGTTCTGCTAAGTGAAGTTTGCTTTGGCAAATTGTGAGGATTCTTGCCCTTACTGTTCTTTTCTCAGTGAAATGCACATTCCGTGTGACCTAACATGTCAGTGACTTGAGAAACTTGCTGGAGGTCAGTACATGTTTATAGAACAACTGCTGGCTCCGGAGACAGCAGGGATAAAACAAATTCTTGCTTTCAAAGTGTAATTATTCTGTTCCAGTTGGCTGGGTGAATTAACCCCTTTCGATACATCACAACTTAGAATGCTGTTTTTTGTTTGAAAGGCAAACATTAATGTTTGAGGCCATGGCCTGAAAACATTCTCTAGTGTGAATCCTGAGGAGGATCACCATATACTGTATACCTACAGTATGGGCATAAAACCAAAGGGAGAGAGAACAAGCACCACAATCATGTTAAATTAATCTCTGACGAGGTACTTAATTTTGGGCTAGGGAGCTTAATTTTCGTTAGGGGGCAGTGCTTTTAATAGCTTTTACTGGACAAAAGTTTTGGGGTTTAGGTAAAAGTTGCTAGCGTAATGATTGCTACAAATACTTATTTCATGCTTATAACTGTAAACTGAAGGCTTTTGCATTTAAGTATGTATATGTGAAAGTATTGTATTTCTGTGCACGTGTGTGTCAGATATTCATTACAATTGTAAGCCACTGTTATCTTTACAAGTCACAGCTGACCGCCGATCAAGTCAATGGGTAAAGCAGGGGCGTGTGAAGGCTTCATTATTTATATACAGTACTGTCAGATCATAGTTTAGCCATGTATTCAATGTGATTTTCCTTTGCGGTTTCAGATGTTTCCCATCAGCAGATGTTCAGAGATAAGACGTCCACAGCTGTTTGTTGCAATTATTTTGGTTGTTGCTGGCCACTACCAACTCATTATTACAGCGTATTGATTTACATGGTTTCTATAGGTGTTCATTTTGATATCATAGTTTACATATATTTTGTTTGCTAACATACATACTCCTTTATTTTGCAACTGGACTAACACAGCTACTTCTGTCAGCGGCACTGCCAGAAAATGTATCCAACTCAACTTGATCCCATTCGCACAGATATATTTAATATTTGCTTATTTTTTATGTCGTTGGCAACTACTGTATTTTATGAAGGGCTATGCAAGTGTTATTAAAATACTGTATATACCATAGGTTAAAAGTGGAATATTGTTCAAACGGAAATCCAAGCTCTTTTTAAACCCATTTTCTTTTTTAAACCGAAGATTGAAGCAGGGGTCTCAAGGAGCTGAACCCCATTATCAGTTCTGGGGACCCCCTGCTTCTGCAGATACCTCCGTAGTAGGTGTCGGAAGCCTCTCTGCTCGGCAACCATGGTTCTCGATGGCGGTATTTCAAAGCTCCTGTGCCCTGCGGGCCAACAGGAAGCCGTGATGTCATCCGATTGGGCTTCCTATTGCCCCGTTGACGTGGGGGCTTTAAACTGTAAAGCCCAGCTAGCTTAGCCAGAGCGGCCAACAGCACCTAGGGCTGCAATTAAAGGGTTTCAGCTCTGGAGACCCCCTGCTTCAATCCTGGCTTAATGTTTTTTAAAATGTTCGAAAAACAAATACAAGAGCTTGGATTGCTCCTTTAATATCTTGCAACTATGTCAGTATTATAAGTTTCACATGTGTATGGAACTGCTGTTCAGCCCACAAACCTTATACAATAGATCCTACTTGTATAAATAATTTTGAAAATCATAAATGAATATCATGAAGTGTATGGAAGTACCACATCATCAACATGTTGTTTAGATGTTCTTGTTTATTTAGCACGCAGCTTGCAACATAATGACACAGAAGCGTGCTTTCTTTACTTCAGGGTTTATTTCCTAGCAAGAGTACGAACAAGTAGAATAGGTTTTATTCTACACTAGTGAACATAATTTCTTTTGACAGATTAAATCATTTTTTTTTTCAATGAACAATACTTCAATAATAATCAATATTTAGTAGCATTATCTAGTTCACTTATTGCGGAAGGGCCCGCAGAACATTGCAACGAACTGTATTGCAGGACCCACTAACACTGAAATATTGTTTTTCTGAAAAACATACTTTAACGTGCACATTTTCATTTATTTAGAGTCCTGAGGACTATGATGATGATGACGCAGGACAGAAAGAACGGAAAAAGGAAGACGGCGTCACGCAGCAAAACACTGTACAGAATGAATCCTTTACCATAGACCCAAGTGATTCGTGTTTGCAGCAGGTAAGACTTCTTTCTCACACCATGATAATAATGATAATAGATTTATGTCCTATAATGCTTTTCTCTTTATGGACTCAAAGCGCTTCACAATTACAGTATACTGCTCGGTACGCAGCACATAGGAGTTTTACAGACACAGTCCCTGCCCAGATGAATTTACAATCTAACTTCCTGTGCTTAAGGCACCAAAAACATAAAGTCACTTGCCCAAGGTTATATGGAGCTATCACCAGGAATTGAACCACGATCCCCTAATTCAAACTCTGTGTCGTTGTTTACAGTTAATGTATTAACTCACCAAACCACTCCTCCCTGACTAGTGCTTTTTAGATAGAACAGGAGATGAAGATGTATTTTGTGTGGCTTTTTATTTGAGCAGACGTTAAGCTCTTGAAACATGCAGTTCCTTTAAATATTTATAGCATCAGCTTTTTATAATATTTCCATATGTCTGATGAAAAAATTATTGAAAATACAAAGCATCAACTTTCATGAATTGTCAATATGTCTGTCTAGTAGGAATTTTGATGCCTGTTTAAAGAAGGAATCAATGCAGTTGTAATGTCTGAGAGAGAAGAACAAAAAAACAATAAAGGCGTTGCACTGCAGAAGCCGGTAATGAAGCTGGACTATAAGCCGTAAAAAAAACGTTTATTGAAAGTAGAAAAATGTGCATTGTTCCAGCAGTCATCCCTGACGCGTTTCGTACCGCTGTGGTACTTTATCAGTGACTGAGTGCAGGTAGACAAGAGGATCCTTTTGTAGCAGCTTCCGTGATTAATCAAAATTATTTTTATTTATTTATAAAATGTTTTACCAGGAAGTAATACATTGAGAGTTACCTCTCGTTTTCAAGTATGTCCTGGGCATAGAGTTAAGATGACAAATAATACATGGTTACAATACATAGTAACATAAGTGAACAGGGTATACATTATATACAAGACATTGCATGCACAGTTAGAGATAATATATATTATAGGCATATGTTACAGTTACAGACCAGATTAAAATGTGAGACAGCTTTAGTTTTGGAAGAACTTAGACTGATGGTGGCTGGGAGTCTCCGGTAGATTTGTTCCAGTTTTGGGGTGCATGGTAAGAGGAGGAGCGGCCAGATACTTTGCTGAACCATGGGACCATGAACAGTCTTTTGGAGTCAGATCTAAGATGATAACTGCTGCATGTGGTAGTGGTGAGGAGTATCTTCAGGTAGAAGGGTAGCTTGCCCAGAAAGTATTTGAAGGCAAGACAGTAGAGATTAACTTTGCGCCTAGACTCAAGTGATGACCTCTCTTAAGCGGTACCGGATGGTGGCTTGTGGCATACAGAAGTGTGTTTCTGTTGGTGTCCTTATGATAAAGCCTAGTGGCAAGGCCTCCACTGGTCTTATAAACGGTGGTGTCAGGAATGAAATTTCCTTGACACTAAATTGCGCCGAGAAGCGGAATGTGGATGGAATTTTAGGGACTATGCCCCTTTGTGTTTGGCCACCTTGCTCTATGTCACTACACTATTGTAACCATTATGGGGGTCATCTGGCAGCAACCGCGTATAATCAGTACATACAATCCCTTGAGTTACTAGGGACGCGATAGGGTTGCCATGCTGAGTTGTGCATGCGCGGCATATCACGCGTGGCGCTCAATACACGATAGTAGCAGTAGCGGTGATTTGGGTTGCTAGGCATAGATAGCCACATGACGCATCTAGACTGCGCCCGTAGCCCCTATGTCACCATAGACGCGATCGGGTTGCCATGTGCGGCACACAGGTATAGTTGCTGAAGTTTACTTCATGTCCAAGCAGACAAAGATCTAAAAGTTTTGGAGACACGTCCCTTCCTCAGATCATACCACCCGTGTCATGTAATTCATGTTGTCCCTACGAAAGTGGGCCACTTCGACAATTAATATTGCTGAATGCCCATGGTAATATTTATGAAATTGCTTTATACAACTGATTTGGCATCTAAGCTGTGAAGTCATTTTAATTGTGAACTAATGGAATGCTAGGAATGCGGAACAGATGTAGTACATGACTTCCAGTTAGAAAACATAAGACATGCCTGCTGCCAGCCTCCCAAGAGCTTTGTCCTCCTAATTTATTGCCAAGAATGTCAAGAAAATAAACCATTCCTGGCAAACTGGCTCCTTTAGTCCCCTTCACAGTGTATTTTATTAAACATTTGCAGATAGCAAAGGTTATGAAGCTCAAACTATGAATATACCGTATACTTCTGGAGCCGGTAATCATAAACATAATGTATTGTCGATTTGTATCACCACTGGCTCCTTGGAATTCTATACCTTACGCCAGGGGTGCGCAACGGGTGTGAGAATTTTTTTTTGGGGGGGGGGGGACGTGGTGCTTACAGAGGCCTTGCAATCTTCCCCTAAGCATTTAAATTAAATGCTGGGGGACTGCACAAGGCCTCTGTAAGTTCTCTTACCTTGTCTCCAACGGCTTCAGTCGATGCGTCCCCATGGCAACGCGGCGTCAAGGCAACGCGATGTCACATGACCCATGTGAAGGCATCATTTGATGTCGGAGACAAGTTAAGTAGAGAGCATGCAGGGGGGTGCAGGGGGAAAAGTTTGCAGACCCCTGCCTTAAGCCAAGGTTCCAGCAGCACTGCATTGTGACCAGGGAACGAATTATGAAGACCCCTGCAGAAGAATTTTTTTTTTAAATGTCCACAACAACTTGATCTATAGTTCCCAAAATTGTTCCACTGAGTATTTAGCTTGTAGCTTTCACATGCATGGAAGAAGTTCTAATGTAGACAATTTTCTTAAGATTTATGGAAATATAATCTTTGTTTTTTTTCCTGCTGTAAACTGGCCATTCTTTGTCAAAAAGATTGATGCAATCGTTCTACAGGGTCGTTCAAAAGCAGAAGGCCTACTGTTCTTATCTACTCTGTTAAGTATAAACTGCCATCCTCTACAGTTCCATATGCAGAAAGGTGTTAAAAAAAAAAAAAAAAACAGAATTGTACAGTAGATCCACCAAGTATAAATAGCAAACTTCTAGACCCAAAACGGTGGCAGCGGCAATGTTTACAGATTGGAGCCAATGAGGATTGTTTTCATCCATGTATCTTCATACACATTTACTATTAAATACATTGATACACATACACTGTGTGAAGTACTGATACACATACTGTACACTGTGCTAAGTACTACTAGTAAGTCCAAATGGAAATGTGTGATGTATTGGGAGTATAATAATACCGTCTAAATTAGTGGTACTCCTAATTTAAGATTCATAAACATTCTTACAACCACCAGATACAAATAGCTTTGTAGATCTTTTGCTGTTCCCTGTTAGCAGTTGTTGGCTTTAGAATGCCATGCACTTATTGATTCTGTAGAATACATTGAATACATACTAAATATGTACCCTTTGTAATAGAGTGAATATAAAATAGTGTAAACTAGACACTTAAGTGTCAAAAAAATGAAAATGAACAAATCGTATATGTAAGTCCAAAGAGTAAAGTCCATAAATTGGTCCCAGTTAGTAGTATTGGTCAGTCCACAATATTTAACTGAAAGTTAGTAGGTCAATCCTTAGACTTCAATCATCTGAACTTAGCTGGTGGTTAATGGGTTAATCCACAGAGGGGATAAGCCCTGATGAAGTTGACGTACTAGTCAACGAAATGGCGTTGGGAGCGCCATCGTGCTAATTGCTGGTGGATCAGCTGTGGATCAGCTGTGCGGGATCCCTGAGGAGTTACACCGGTGTAGTGCCGGTACACAGAGACACAGTTTGCTGTTTATTCACCTGGGAGAAAGCTGAAAGAGCTGTTGCGAAGTGTCCTCTACATTGCTTGCGGTTACCGAATTCTTTTCCGGCTGCGGACTCTATACTCTCGCCCTTGGAGGTCTGTACGTGCTACATTGGGGGGTTGGCATACCGTTACGGTTGTGCCCAATGAGCGGTGTGTAATCATCTTTGTGGAGGGACGCCATCTCTGAGTTCAGTATAGTACATCAGGTACTTTTCCCCCTTTTGATTGCCAATACAGACAGTATATCTCTCCCCGGGACAGTCAGCCCAAGCTGATGGGTGCGCATATCAACGTTTCCATTATTCAGCATATGTGAGGCGTGTCTTGCGAGGAGCTCTGTATATCATCGTCACCAGGATTTATCTGTGTGGGCTGAAGCTTGGAGTCAGCTACCGGTTATTTACCGCTTATCATTGCCACCTCAGGAGGACATCCCAGGATATATATGTTTCACAAACAGACTTTATTAATCCTCAAGGGACAATCCCCATTTATATGAGTTACAGCTTCCACCTATTTTTAAATTGTTATACTACTAAATTTTTTTATTTTCCTATGGATGTTCTTGGTCTATATATGTCTGATTTTTATTAAATTTTGTAATACTTAGGCTAAAGGGATTGTGCGCTCTTCTTTTTCTGATATATATACCTTTTTATACTAGGGAACTGCTTACTTTAAAAAAGCACTAATTTCCTGCAATGTGCAGCGACCCCCTGGTTACTCAGCCGCAAATTAGGGGTTCACCGGGAAAATGTGTAGACCCAATATGGTCAGGGCGCATTCTGGCAGCCAATAGAAAAGCTATGACGTTGCAGCTTTGTATTGGTGACCATGCGGTCATGTTTGCAGATCAGCGCCATATTTGTGTCAAAACTATGTGTAACAAAAAAGCAGATCTCTTTGAAACCAGGGAGACCCTGAAGGTTGTGGAAGCACACACAGAGGAAGCACACCTGTTTCAGTTTTTTTTATTATTAAATTGGGTTGAAGCAAGGGGTCTCCGGAGCTGAACCCCATTAATTTCAGCACCGGGGACCCACTTCATTCCCGATATATTTACCTGCACAGGTGCTAACGGTATCTCTTCAGTTAAAATGTCCTGGTCACATGGGCCAATAGGCAGCTGTGACGGGGACATTTAAATTGCAGAGAGATACCGGTAGCACCTACCGTAAGTGTGTATCTCGAATGCAAGGGGTCCCCGCAGTTCAAATTAATGGAGTTCAGCTCCAGAAACCCCCTGCTTCAATCCTATTGAATATATTTTATCACCTAGTCTATGTTGGCGTTAGCCCGGTCTTTCTTATGTATATAATGGCCAATACATAGGCCATTATATACATAGGTAAGATTTGCTAAACCAACCTGAAACAGATGATAAAGTAGTAATTAAAATACATTACACTACATATTAACCCCTTAGTAGCCCACTAGTAAACTAATCATGGCTACTCCTAATCATGAATTCCATGACTAGCTTACCAAAAAGGGATTCAAAGTGATTAATATACACGTAAAACTACACTACCTACCCCACTTGTGCACCTTATTTAGTAGTAAAGCATTGGCATGCAATGTTTTACTAACCACTAGGTAACCAAGGGGTTAACCCCTCCCACCCACCCCTAAGAAGCCCAACCACCCTCACCGGGGGCAACTACCCCCATCTCCCACTCCCCCTACCCCAACAAAGCAACTCTTTCCCCCCCTCCCCCCCTAATTCCACCCACAGTAATGGACAATAGTCCTATTAGCCAAATGTAGCTAATAGGGATTTTTGCCTGAAATGTAATGTTCAGGCAAAAATGAGAGGATCACATGTGACTGGTGCAATGCACTTGTTTTGATGTGGCGTTGCTGTCGTCGGCTCTTCCAATCTGGAAGTTTATCCGCTGCTTTCAATGCTGAAATCCAGACCACAGAGGGCTATATAAAATATATGCACATGTAGCCGGCCCTACAATACATCCGCTACTGTGTAGGGGGAAACTACCTGGGACTTACGGGGAAAGGGTCTGGCCTAGTCCAGGGGGCTTGACTAGTTCCCCGGGCACTACCTGTCTCTTCTCCGGCTCCGTCAGGACTGCCACACCATCTCCAGTCCGAAGAGGATATCCTGAACGACAGGACCTCCTCCTCTTGCAGCGCCAACCTCAAGATGGCCACTGCTTTACACGTAGTCCATATGTATGTGGCTCTGCCAACCACAACATAGCCAACACAGCTCACTAAACCCTCTCACGTGACGGGACCACTGTCAGGTTAGAGGCAAGGGAGGGTACCCTGCTACATATAGTTCATCTTTTTAGAGTATGTCCCCCTTGATATAAACTCATTCTTTGAATTCATATTTATATACAGTTATAGAAGGTGGGTGCTATCAAAACTGGAGCAAGACAGAAATAATCTTTATCTTTGAGATTTAAACTGCACTGTAAGTATACTTGTAAACTCTTTGTGGTAGCTTTGAGGAGGCTCATGATACCTAAGTGGGCTTAGTGTACAACTCGGAAAGAAGTAAAAGGCTTTCCTCGCAAAATCTGGAGAGCACTTCTAAGGTAAAAGCCTGCCCGGTAGGGAAGACTATAATGAGAAAGACACACCAATCAGAGGGTAATTTCTATGGAGAAACGTGAAATTGCAGTACTAGGAAAGGACTAGGAAAGGGCTGTCGTGGTATATAATGCTCAAGGGTGCATATATGAAAGGGTATATTGGCGGTAAGAATATGCACTGGGTGGTGGACCAGGATCTCAGCACTGCACATTGGCCGACAATATGAATTGGATATCTGCAACCAGGATAATGGAGCACACGATTTCAAAAGGAGTCAACGAAAGCCCATAAACTTGCAACATCTATAGATAAATCAGGTTAATTCGAGCTGTCAACTATCCTATGTAACAATATGAATGTCATTTAAAATTGGTCGACTGCTATTTTGTTATTATTAAATACATACATGAAACATTTGGCATCAGTATTGTAAGAGCATTTTAATCTATTTTGGTGGTTCTATCGTGTGTCATCAATAATAACCAATGCTTTGAGTATTTTTTTTTTTGGGGAGGGGGATGGAATAGGTGAAATGAGTTCTTGAAATGGATATTATCGTGATATTGGTCAATTTATACATTTCTTTGCATGCTTCTACTTTTCTAAATAAATTGTTTAGATCTCGGTTGTCAGTCTACATAAGACTTGTGTGCCAAATATGTAAACTTGAAAACTTCCATGAAATTCTACACTATATATATATATATATATATATATATAATGAAAATACAGTATTTTTTGGGAGTGCTTTTTGCAGTAAGATTTGTTTATATTTTGCTATAACCTTTATTTTTATGTTGTGTGCATAACAAATGTGATTCAACTTTTCTTAGGAAAAGGCATTGATAAGATAATCATTACCTCTACAGTTTGACTACACCTTATTTGGGTTCAGCCATCTACAGAATAGTGTACAGTTTACATCGTTAATCCGTGCTAACATGCATTCAAATTATGGTGATGATTTGTCAAACTGCTAAGTCTGTCAGCTAAATATTTTCATTTAAAATAGACTGTGGGCTTGTCCCACAGTACACAGGTGGTTGGTAATTTTCTTTTTTTAATCTTATTATTAAAACATCCAGTCTAACCTGTTTTGTTTTGCTGCACAAACATTCATTCTTTTGTGTTGTTTCTAGGCTGACAGTCTCTGAAATAAACTGAACAACATTTTTATACTACAAACCGACCTCAAGAATGGTTATGTGCAACTTTACAACCTATTATTATAATGCCATGGTTCATTAAAAGATATTAGAGCTTCAGTTCCACATGCACAGTTTGAAATACATACCAGATTTCAGTGAAAATAATTCCAATT
Organism: Ascaphus truei; assembly: GCA_036426205.1. NCBI lineage: Eukaryota > Metazoa > Chordata > Amphibia > Anura > Ascaphidae > Ascaphus > Ascaphus truei. The sequence continues at coordinate 6,852 of WSYH01007438.1, read as the reverse complement.
CAAATGTTCTTTCCTGTAAAAATGCAATGTTTGGAAAGTACTTTACGAGTGTACATAAATGAACTTGTGTGTAAAAAAATAATAAAACCTAACAAAAAACATGTCATGAGGTCTCACACGCCAAGGCCCCATAATTTAGTAGCTACGCAACATGGTCGCGTGTTCATTAACATTACGATCACATGACCGCTCCATGCCAGGGAGGCTGCCGCACTCTGGTCCCACCATCGCACTCCAGTCAAAGTATTGCAATTAAATAAAAAAAAAATTGTAAAGCGTGGAAGACTACTCTATTTTACATGAATAGTGTAATCCGGTTCCCTGGCACTGGACACAGTATTTGCCCATTGGACACAAAATAGGGATCGTCATGGCTCAGCCCAGTGGTCAATAAAAAAAGAGGACACTGCATTATTTTATTGGTGACCCTGCAGCCATGTTTGTAGTAAGGCGGCCATATTAGTTTTTGTTATGGTGCAACAAACCCCTGGGACAGGGGGATTCTTGTACTATATGTCAGGGGACCATGGATGTGCTCCAGTGCATGCTACCAGTTTAGGCACGATTAGAAAATATATAGATATATTTGGAGGAAAATACTGGTTTTCAAGCAGCAGTCCGCTTAGATTTGTGTGCATTTTCTAGTCCTTTCCAACATGGCTTCTATTTTTAAAGTCTGAAGCTACGTTCAGGAGATAGAATTGTGTGAAACATTAAATGTCTGGGAAATTCTCCCCAGAAATAAAACCACCCAAAAAATCAAGGGGCAGGATAGTAACATGATACAAGTTAAACTCATATAGGCTTCTGGGGAGGATTGCTGCTTAAAAGTATCATTTAAAACTGTTAAAAATAATATAATCTATACTTCAATAGGATATAAGCCACATCAACGAAAACAAATTGAGCTGAGACTTTGTGATATGTTGTATATGTGAGGCTCCTCCATAGTGTCTGTTTTTAAATGGTAAAGTAGTTTATCTGAAAATTGCTTTATTGTAGGACATGGAGATTAGATTTGGTTGAATATACTGTATTGCATATGCATAGTTAGTTTCTCCAAAAATCCTTTTTTTTATAGAAGATTTAAAATCAAGTGAATAAGTCACTGCTTTTATGCAGATCTGGTTGGCTCTTTACAGTCCTGAAAGATCAAACATTTAAAGCCGATATCTGTCAGGTTACAGAATGAAATGGAAGAGAGGGGGAAAAGCTCTTGGATAAAAGGTAGCATCAACAAGTATTGCAATAAAGAAAGTACTGTAAGAGTATGACAGATTTGTAAGAGTTGAGAGAACACCAGGATGTCGCTGCCGTTTTGTATTTACTGTGTCAGAAATTATATAGATTAACAATACAGTATTATTATTTTAGCATAGAGTTCAGCAGTATGATTGTAATGTCACAATAATACGTGAATATCAACTTATTGTCATTTTTTTGTATCTCTGTACTGCTGCTATAAGTCAACCATGGAAGCCATTGACATTTTAAACAGCGCTAGTGACATAGAGTTTACGGCCGCGCTTATTGTGCCGGCAATGGCGACGCTGACGTCATGATGCGGTTGCTGGAAAAATCAAATTGAAATTACTTCCAGCAATCGCGACCAAGCCGTCGCGTCGCTCCTACTATAAGCGGATACAAAAAAGACACAGCGCACAACGCTCATAGTGCATTACAAGATATTATTGACATATATAATAAATGGGTGAGTAATGTGCGTACATCAAATGCAATAATTACGAGCAGTTTCGGGATATTTTACCCAACGCCTCCGGAGACCAGAATAGGTGTCCTTGCAGGAGTGATGCTGCTGTCCTCGATATTGCAGGGTCCTATTGAAATTGGTGTACAACCTCTGCTGTTCCTTGCTCCCCTAAGCACAGGTAGGCTGGGAGATGCTGATTCCTGCAGTGCTTCAGCAGGGCAGTCTTTTGGCATCAGCTGGGCGCCAGCACTCTCCTCCGTGTGAAGCGCTTCCTGCACTTAAATTCCTGGATGTGCTGGTCACTCTAGCATTCTTTTCCCTGTTTTGACACATCCAGGAATTTAAGTGCAGGAAGCGCTGCAATATCGAGGACAGCAGCATCACTCCTGCAAGGACACCTATTCTGGTCTCCGGAGGCGTTGGGTAAAATATCCCGAAACTGCTCGTAATTATTGCATTTGATGTACGCACATTACTCACCCATTTATTATATATGTCAATAATATCTTGTAATGCACTATGAGCGTTGTGCGCTGTGTCTTTTTTGTATCCCGACCCACAAATAGGCCCCCACGGTCAGTATCCCTCTGCTTTGTTTAGACCAACGTGGATTTTAAACTGGCGGGAATACGGCCAACTCATACGGGGCCTGTATCTCAGAAGTAGGGTCCCTGAGGATCAACTTTATCAGCTCAGTAGACCCCCTGCTACATTATTGTAATGTTTCAAATTAATAAAAACCACCACGATCGCCTGTGAGAGGCGGCAGTTAGAGTATGTGGATACAAAAAAGACACAGCGCACAACGCTCATAGTGCATTACAAGATATTATGACATATATAATAAATGGGTGAGTACTGTGCGTACATCAAATGCAATAATTACGAGCATTTCGGGATATTTTACCAACGCCTCCGGAGACCAGAATAGGTGTCCTTGCAGGAGTGATGCTGCTGTCTCGATATTGCAGGGTCTTTGAAATTGGTGTACAACCTCGCTGTTCCTTGCTCCCCTAAGCACAGGTAGGCTGGGAGATGCTGATTCTGCAGTGCTTCAGCAGGGCAGTCTTTGGCATCAGCTGGGCCCCGCACTCTCCTCCGGTGAAGCGCTTCCTGCACTTAATTCCTGGATGTGTCAAAACAGGGAAAGAATGCTTGGACACATCCAGGAATTTAAGTGCAGGAAGCGCTTCACACGGAGGAGAGTGCTGGCGCCCAGCTGATGCCAAAAACTGCCCTGCTGAAGCACTGCAGGAATCAGCATCTCCCAGCCTCCTGTGCTTAGGGAGCAAGGAACAGCAGAGGTTGTACACCAATTTCAATAGGCCCTGCAATATCGAGGACAGCAGCATCACTCCTGCAGACACCTATTCTGGTCTCCGGAGGCGTTGGGTAAAATATCCCGAAACTGCTCGTAATTATTGCATTTGATGTACGCACATTACTCACCCATTTATTATATATGTCAATAATATCTTGTAATGCACTATGACGTTGTGCCGTGTCTTTTTGTATCCATTTGCTAGCTCCAGGGGATCGGAGCCCCCCCATTCCATCACAGAGCGAGACGCTCAATCTTAGGTTAAGTTATTTATTTTTTATTTCACTTATCCTTCACACTGTTTATCACGTCACGATTTAGTTTTTGCGCACTATTACTTTTTTGTTCGCGCAGTTAGAGTGACTGATTCAGCCTCTCTCTTACTGAGCATCTTTAACAGACAGGCAGATCCCGGTAGGATTAACACAGCAGGGACCTCTGCTATGTTAATCCGATGTGCCATTAGTCTGCAGCGACAAATTTTGAAATAATCTCGGGCAAATCTCGAAATCCATTTCAAGAAATGATGGGATAACGGCCGCTGCATATGTAAAGGATTCCATATTCTTATAGCATGCAATAGACTACCAATGCTTTCTTCAGTTAATTCAATACTGTTTTCCCACAACGATGCTTTAAGTATATACCATGTTTGGTAAATGTCATATTTATTATCTCATGATGTATTTGGAAATGTATACATTTATATTTCTCCTTATCTACTATAGCAGTGTAAGCACACTGCCTAGGTATACTATTGGCTCCTCTCTCTGCTTACATTCATCCTGCTACTAAATCTTGCAATCCCTGAAGGCAGTCTCATCTCTGTTCCATTTGTCTCTACAGCACTCGCGACTCAAACTTTTTTTTTTACTTTTGGCTCCCTATCTGTGGAACTACATGTACCTCATGCTCAGCACTCTCCAATCCACTTCCCACATCATCTTCAAGTCACGGCTAAATTCCCACGTCCTCGGTGGAGCACTTCGTTGATTAGTTCTGGGCTTCTCCTCGTACTCCCAATATACTTACTTGCCCCATCAAATATGTGCTCTATTGCACTTGCTCCTATTGTACTTCAAGTCTTCCATAATCCAATTTAGATTGTAAACTCTAATTTCTTTCTTTTTTTTCCACTTCTTTTTTTAACTCTGCTGTGTAACTTTGCCCATTATCTCAATGTACTATCTGTGCATACATTAGCGGCACTACATAAATAAACCTAAACAGTACATAGAAATTATTGTTGTAATTTTACAGTCCCATTGTACTGCACTGCAGAATACGTTGATGCATTCTAAATAAATCATGTTAATAATAATGAAAATAAATCTCTAATTGAAACCTAGTGTAGGAGAGGTAAACACAATGTATTTATATATTCTGGATTTTTTTAGCGTTCCTTAAAGAGAGTACCACACAATAAAAAAAAGCAAGTACCCCACAATAAAAAAAAAAAATATTTGTTTGAATTTGACCATAAACAAACAGAATTTAAAAAAAATTCTTTACATTTTATTTATATACTGGAATAATTAATTTTCCTTTTTTAAATATATTTGTGTCTTTAGACAATTTTTGGTTCTTTTGACAAACTAAATTATTTTCTCATTAGCCAAATCTATGATTCATGTTTCTGCTCACATTCGTAAAACTCCAATAAATTGCTTGGGATTTGTGCCCATAAGGCGTGTAATATAGTGTGAGCGCGTGCGCTAGTCAATTATAATTGGCTGTGTTAGCCAGACGTTTATACAGTGGTGTGAAAAAGAAAGTACACCCTCTTTGAATTCTATGGTTTCACATATCAGGACATAACAATCATCTGTTTCTTAGCAGGTCTAAAAATTAGGAAAATACAACCACAGATGAACAACAACACATGACATATTACACTGTGTCATAATTTATTTAGCAAAAATAAAGCCAAAATGGAGAAGCTATGTGTGAAAAACTAAGTACACCCTTAGTGCTTCCATAGGAATTAAGATGCTAAGTAGTAGACAGGTGCTGCTAATCAAATGCCCTTGATTAATTAATCATCAGCAAGTGTGACCACCTCTATAAAAGCCAAAGGTTTAGCAGTTTGCTGGTCTGGAGCATTCAGGTGTGTGTGTTAACACAATGCCAAGGAGGAAAGACACCAGCAATGATCTTAGAGAAGCAATTGTTGCTGCCCATCAATCTGGGAAGGGTTATAAGGCCATTTCCAAACAATTTAAAGTCCATCATTCTACAGGGAGAAAGATTATTCAAAACTTGAAAACATTCAAGACCGTTGTCAAATCTTCCCAGGAATGGGCGTTCCAGCAAATTCACCCCAAGGTCAGACCGTGCAATGCTCAGAGAAATTGCAAAAAAAACAAGAGTTACATCTCAGAATCTACAGGCCTCAGTTAGCATGTTAAATGTTAAAGTTCATGACAATACAATTAGAAAAAGACTGAACAAGTATGGTTTGTTTGGAAGGGTTGCCAGGAGAAAGCCTCGTCTCTCTAAAAAGAACATGGCAGCATGACTTAGGTTTGCAAAGTTGCATCTGAACAAACCACAAGACTTCTGGAACAATGTCCTTTGGACAGACGAGACCAAAGTGGAGATGTTTGGCCATAATGCACAGCGCCACGTTTGGCGGAAACCAAACACATCATATCAGTACAAACACCTGATACCAACTGTCAAGCACGGTGGTGGAGGGGTGATGATTTGGGCTTGTTTTGCAGCCACAGGACCTGGGAACCTTGCAGTCATTGAGTGGACAATGAACTCCTCTGTATATCAAAGTATTCTAGATTCAAATGTGAGGCCATCTGTCCGACAGCTAAAGCTTGGCTGAAATTGGGTCATGCAACTGGACAATGATCCCAAGAACACCAGCAAATCTACAACAGAATGGCTGAAAAATAAAAGAATCAAGGTGTTGCAATGGCCCAGTCAAAGTCCTGACCTCAACCCGATTGAAATGCTGTGGCTGGAACTTAAGAGAGCTGTGCATAAACAAATGCCCACAAACCTCAATGAACTGAAGCAACGTTGTAAAGAAGAGTGGGCCAAAATTTCTCCACAACGATATGAGAGACCGATAAAGTCATACAGAAAACGATTACTTCAAGTTATTGCTGCTAAAGGTGGTTCTACAAGCTATTGAATCATAAGGTATACTTAGTTTTTCACACATGGCTTCTCCATTTTGGCTTTATTTTTGTCAAATAAATCATGACTGTGTAATATGTCATGTGTTGTTGTTCATCTGAGGTTGTATTTACCTAATTTTAAGACCTGCTAAGGAACAGGTGGTTGTTATTATGTCCTGATATGTAAAACCATAGAATTCAAAGAGGGTGTACTTTCTTTTTTACACCACTGTATACATGGGGCGCGCACGGTCATGAGCGGTGGCGCGGCAGACCAGGGAAAATACAATAAAATTGTATTTTCGCGCTGCTGCCACGCCGCAAACCAATCACAGTGCGGCCTAACGCTGTGACGTCAGAGTCACGCCCCCTAACCTCGCGCATCACCGCTTGCACCCTAGCAACTAAACGCGCACGCCATGTGCATCGCCGGGCGCCCGCTCGTGCAGCAGCAAGGACTATATAAAAAGCCTAAAACTGGTCAGTGAATTAAGAATACCACAGCTGGGTTCTCTGAGCTTGAAAAGCATTGTATTGCTACACATAGGTTAAAAGCTACAAAACATCATCAAGATAAGAAATGCAAACCAGAAACAAACTGTCACGCTTGTGCGAGCCCACAGACAAGACCTGACCCCTGGCACTGAGGTGGGAAGGACAGTGCCACACACCCACAGTAGCGAAGG
>WSYH01007437.1:0-33107 GCA_036426205.1 Ascaphus truei | reverse complement strand
ATGCGGCAGCAGCGCAGGTAGATGTGGCGGCAGCTCCCTGGGCGAAGCCGGGTACAAAAAAAAAAATATATATATATATATATATATATATATATATATGAAAACACAAAAGAAAAAGATACCTCTGAAATAGCACTCAGACAAATAATTGCAAAAATATAAAGGGTACTTTAATTAAATTCAAAAGATAACAGAAAAACAAACAGCTGACCAATGAACCCGCCTGACTATAATAGATTAGTGGACAAAAGAAAATAACAAAAGTTAATATATACAAAACCCAATAAAAATAAAAGAGAAGTTGATGCCCCAAAGAATAGACCTAACTCACTGAAGGAAAAAGTAATTTCCTGCAGTGAAATAATACAGACCGGCCGGTCCCAAGAAATATTACTAGCTAAAGGACATCATACAAAAAGGTCAAAGATACAAACTAACAAAAGCATACAATCAAAGAAATCATGGTGCTGAATTGATGACAGTTGAAGTGTAAAAAAACACTATAATAAGCTAATTGCAGTACAGATGAGATTAATAAAAAAGCATACATATACAAAACTTCATTTAGTAACCCAAATACATAAAAATACAAATAAGATGGGGAAACAAATGAGGGGTAAATAATCTGAGATACTCAGCTCCTGGAAAACTGAAGTACTGCAACCATCAAACAGCACAGCAAAGTCCACTATTAATGTCCAAGGATATAGGACATAGATGAAGGTTCAAAATAGAACATAGGCAGGCAGGGTCAGCAGCAGCAAAAATTAAAATTAGCCCACTAACGCGTTTCGCCCGCAAAGGCTTCCTCACGAGTGGTGCTAAGGCTATGTCTCAAGAGCGTTTAAATAGGCAGGAGATTAACTCAAAATTCGCGCCAAAAAACAGTTGATTACAGATGTATTCACTTGCCTCATCAATTCTAATTCCCCGGTATTATTACAGCACTCAGCAGCCGCGTATAATCCCGCGAGACTTCAAACCGTGCCTTGCACATGCACAGTGGACGTATAGTTATTGCGCCCGCCATTTTGTTTGTGGGCTGTGGCTTTATTTTGCCCATAGTGACGTCACAGTCTCGCGAGAAGAGCGCGGCTCGCACATGCGCAGATACTTTAGTGGTTGATAATATGGTACATGCGCATCTGCATCATTACTCCAACGGCCGCCATCTTTATTATGGGCATAGTCCCGTTTTTGCCCAGAAATTCGAGGCATGCGCCTGGAAGTAAGCTGCAGATATTTACATACATGCAGTTGCATTCCATGTGTTACAGGGAAAGTTGACACTGCCCTTTATAAGGGTATAATCATACAGGTTTAAACATTTTTGGCAAATTCAAAGCTTTGTGCAGATGCAACAGCTGGATCCAAAACCCAGACAGCTCATTATATGATTTGCACACTGTAATTACAGCGGCCAAAAGACCCGCTTGATAATAGTAGCAGCATCTCTCATTGCTTATAGTGTCTTTAGAATCTTGTCCTGATAAGGATCAGATGAAGGCAAGAATGGATGCATCAGTAAGGCGAAAGTCCATCTTTTTAGAAATATCCAATATGAACAGCTAATATATTCGTGGATTCGTTTGTCTACATTGACGGAAGGGGGTACCACATCAAAACAGAATGAAGTATTCCAATCAGCTACACCTTATAACCAGCGGAAGGATAGAATATATGCTGATCTATGATTGTAGGAGAAAAGATAAAGACGTTAGAACATCACAACCAAAACATGTTATTTCCCATTTTGAGTGATCACTGGCACTGCAACTAGGAGACACCAAAACAAAATGTGTTTAAACAGAAATATCTGATTATATGACTAAAAAGGAGGGCTGAGTGAAGGGAAAGACTGACATTATTGTTAATAAATTAAGCCTAAAAAACAATAACAACCTAATTCCCATAAACCAGAAAACCCCATTAAAATTAGAAAAAAGATATATATTCAGAATACAACTGTCACTACCAAATTCCCATATAGCCGCTACAGTAACACCTATAACCACAAAAACAAGGTAATATTATCACATACAATAATGCAAAAACAGTAAATCATAAACCAGAGTAACATCATAGGAACATTGAAAAACCCAAGTAGTCATTAAGACCACTCGGGATCATTGATCCCAATGTCACAATCCATCTGCATTCGTGTTGCAACAGAGTTCTCTCAAGGTCACCCCCCCCGTATCCCCAGGGTGACCCGCTCTATTGCGAATGCAGATAGTAGTGTTTTGATACGTTTCTACCCAACAGTTTAAAACAGACTAACCACATTGTAGTCGTGTCTATAATTTTTTCCTGCAAATATGTCATTCCAATGTCCATTACTTCTAATGTTGTTCCTTAGTTTAATGAAAATCTGCCTTTTTACAATGTAATGTTTTTTAACCTGTATAAAAATGCTTTGATCATTTATGTTCTAATTGTCCATGTGTATGATCAGTTACCTAAATGAGTCACCCCTCACTGAAAATTTGTTATTACTTCTGCATTGTAAGTATATGAACTCTCATGGAATCTATGAAGTTTCCTAGTGCATTGCTTGCCTCTCAATGTAAAGTATTGAACAAGTGTTACCATTAGTTTTACAGGCCTAATATGTCCATCGGAACATTGAGGGATCAGTCATTTATCCTGCTCAATGGAGACATGCATGACAAGGATATCGGGATCAGGATTTGGAATGTAATTCTCTTCTTGCATTGGTTCATCTAAATCACATAGTACAGAAGAGAAGTAGGTATAGTTTTTGTAACTATCCTTGCACTGACAGAGCTTTTTTTATTCCTAGTAAGTGGGGGGGGGGGGGGGGGGGGGGGGGCGCGATCACAAATTATATTATATTGTGATTTGTATTTTTAAATACAGGAAATGTCACAGTGCATCATTTTGATTTAAGTTTGCCAATGTCCTATTATTTTGGCATGTTTTCTTTGTATTTTAGCACACATGCAATAACTTTTGCTTTATTGCAAATAACTTGACTGTCAAAACCAATATGTATATTAATGAGTATGCACACCCAGCATGGTACAGTTTAGTAGTAGACATTGAAATATTGTAAGTTAGATGACATTTAAATAAATTAGCACAAGGTTATTAAAATTATAATATAATTTTTAAACTAAATAGCATGCTTTAAATAGTCATCTTATGTGTCATGGGTGTATCGCCTTTATTTCTAAAAAAAAACGTCTGATATAACTGGTGCTTAGAGTAATTAAAAAAACTATTATAAATACATTTTGATAGTTTTTCCTATTGTGATTGGCCAAAAAACACCAACAAACACCTTTGCCTTGCATTTCATAGGTAGCTAAGTTTTACTATATTTTGTAGTCACTATAGTAGTTTATAATATGTTTTATAAAGCAAACGTTCATACCACATAAAACATTAGTATCCGTGAACTGCATAATCGCTTCTTGTGTTATGAGGGAAAAGAGGAGACTCTGCATAATGTCAAAAGCTTCCTTCAATACAATAAAGCATCACACATAGTGTTCCTAAAAATGTTTTTTGTCTTCAACAATATTTAAGTGTAACCTTTAGATCTTTCAAATAATTAAATAATGATTACTTATTTTCAAGAAGTCACTGACATGCTTCCTTTTTGTAACTTATTAAATATTTTAAAGCTTTTCAATTTCAAACGTTTTTTTTATTGAAACATGCTGAATCCTTTAGCCCAGGTTGTTCTCCACTTTTTCACACTCATAGGTGGCACCCTAAAGGATTTTAAAAAATGTAATGGCACCTCTGCTCTTCATTTCATACCCTCCCCTCCCCACTTACATCCTCGCCCTCCTTTCACGAGCATCACATACTGATGTAGCGGCCGTTATTCGAAGACTTCCGCGTTATGTAATCGTAATCCCGCTTTGAAACCAGCGGATGAATTCCAGCCAGTCCCGCACTAAGATGCGATCGCGGCGAGAGCAGAAAAACGAATTTTAGCGTCTGACGCTTTTAAAAACATAAATTGACACGTATCACACAGTAAACACAGTAACTGTACACTTACAATTCACATCCTTTCTCTCAAACGAAGAACACAGAATCCCTGAAATCTCAAACAAACATCCAGATAAAGCGCGGTTGCCTTGGGCGATTGGCCGCGTGTTCATGCGGCGTGGGGAACAGCAGAGAACCACCAAAATCGGGCTGCCGAGGATAGTTTCGAATAATGGCTGCTCCATCAGTACAACCACAACTCTGCCCACCCTCTTCTTACACATTCCCTTCCACATTCAACCTTCACAAATCAATGCTCAAATATTTACTCAACACACACACTCCCTTTATTGCTTCTTCTTCTCACCATTAACACCACATCACCACTTCTGTTACTTACACCATGGCACCTTCACCCCCACGAAAATCACTAGCTTCCTCACCCTCCCCCCACAAAGCCATCACACCTCTCCCCACCAATGCTATCACCTCATTCTTTTCACTAACCCACAACCTCAAACAGTCAGCGTGCCGCACCCAGAGGAGGGAGAGTCTCTCCTCTGTGTCAGGCTTAGGCCCGGCCCAAGAGGTGTGGGGAGAGCTGAGGCCTCGCTAACGCTGAGGCTCGCCTGCCTTCAGTCCTTCAAATCGGCAGCGTGCCGCAAGGGCCAGGGGGAGTGTTTTTTTTGGAGGCGGGCAGTGACGTCGCTGTGGCCAATCGCCGGCGACGCACTGATGTCATGTCACGGCACGGCACTCATGGCGGCCGGTTGGGGGGGGGGTGGGAAAAAAAAAACCGGTTTTTTTGGGACCGCTGATGTCTGTGAGTGGAGGGTTTTCAGGCCGGACAGGGCTGTCGCTGAAAAACAGGCTTTCGCCGGCTGAAACACCCCAACGCCTCAGCACGCCTGCGGACTCTCGCGTGAGCCCCCTCTCAAAGCATCCTCTTTAGTGATGCAGGGGGCTCATCGCGGAGCGTCGCGACGCCTCAGCACGCCTATCGAGTGCAGATTGCATCCTTCCCCATCTCTTCTCTAGGCACGAGGGAGGGGCCCCCTTAGCCGCCAGCTACATTTTTAAAACTTTACCACCCGGGGGCCACAGCCACCGTTGACAGAGGTTTGCAGCCCACCAGTGCTCCTTGGCACTCTGCTTGAAAAACACTGCAAGTTTAGACAATGATACGTCAAGAAACAAAAGATAAAGTAATCATAAAAATTGAATTTTTTACTCAACATAATGTTTGTGTGTAGTAAATCTTTTGCTAGGTTGGGATGGCAGTTTACCTAGACTGAAAGATGTTTTGGGCAGGAGGTGAAAAAGCGAGAATGGTTATGGCACGGATGTTCTACCATAAGTAAGTATATTGTATTTAGTTTCCTGTGAATGGACACTGCAGAGAGTCGTTTACCTACTGTTTTCATGCCTATGCTTCGCTGACAAAAGGGTTAAGAACACTTTATTGCAATGTTTCTTGCCCATGTACGCACTGTATGGAATTGGGAATTAATAGAGGTTTATATTTATATTGGTCCATATAAGTATAGTATTTTATTTGATTTTTTTGTTAACTCTTTTGTAAAATAAAAAAACAAAAAAAACCTCTGAATTGTTGTGCATCAAAGCCCAGAAGCACTATAACTCCGTAGCCTATTTTAACATATATTGTTAACCAAAATTATGCTTACATTAATCCCTAAACCCTATGCACTAAAGATGTAACGTTCGAAAACCTAGACTTAACCACTGAAATAATGTATCAATTTATGTTTCTGGACTTTAGGGCTTACATATGCAATGAGATGCTAATCAACTGTTAACCAATATCGGCGATGCATTAAATTTCTTAATGTTAGCCCAATGAATAACGAGTATTATCAAATAGCTCACCCTAAACTTTCTGGAATTTTCGATGAATTATCCTAACGTTATTCATAGAATGCCCTATAAAGGATATACATGTTCAAGTAAAAAGTAGTACCTACAGTATATATTATTTTGGTCTAGCACTTGGCATTTTTCTATTAAAATAGTTATCTATCAGACAGATATATATTATGAATATATAACTTTTCCAAAAACACACGCATTACACATTTGAACTGCTGCGCTATTAACCTACCCGCTCATATGACATTTATCGTTACCCCATACTGATTTTGGTGATGGGATGTTTTTTTTGCCTATACAGCTGAACCTGTTATGATCAGTCGCTGGTGGCACCGAATGAGACCGCGTTATAACCGGGATCGCGTAAAATTTCGGCCCGCAAGGATTTACTCTACCGGCATCTAGATCACTCTCCTCTTTGCTTTCAGCTCTCTCCTCACTTCATTAGGGCTGTGTCCCACATGCCCTCCTCCTGCAGCTGTCAGCACTCTTGCTCTCTGCAGCTGTCAGCTCTCGTGCGCGGCGTCGCAGAGGAGGGTCACATGACCAACAACTTTTCGCTGATGAGGGCACGTGGACACATCCCTCAGGGGGGGTGGGGGGTGGGGGGGGGGGGGGGGGGGGGGGGGGGGGGGGGGGGGGGGGGGGTGAGTGAGGAGAGCTTACCGCAAAAGAGGAGAGAGATCTAAGTGCCTGTACGTCCTCGCGTGACAAAAGGGACCGGTTTTCAAATCTCGGGAGCCACGCTCAAGATGACCGCGTTATAAGCGGATTTTCGTCGTTTAGCGATTGCGCTATAGATGGGGTGAGCTGTATTATTTTTGAATATATAGCTGGGTAAACTAATGTTATTTGCCCTGATTTAACAGCTCGTCACCGGCCGTACAGTTTTAGTTCAGTATAATGCAAGAGTCTTCTTCCCATGAGTCAAGTGACACAGTGATTTTAAACATACATTGGGTCTTTTCATGAGTATTTATACGGATCACCTGCTTTGGAAAACATGGAACCAATGGTTGGGTGGCATGGCAATCTTTTTTTTTACATAGAATTGTATATTGTTTTTTCTCCTCCCCAAAGGCCACAATAATGCGTTGCAGATGAGTGTACAGTGCTGTGAGCTATATGTGGAGGGAAAAGATATTTCAGGCTGATCAAAGGATGCCTGTTATAGAGCCTCCTTCCATTACTCACCGTCCATCCTCTTTGGTAAGCAGAAGTCGAAATCTTATACGATATATGTATTGGGGTTGTACATAACATATGTGCCAGAGGAAAAACTAGTAATTAAAGGGGCGAATTCTGCATATCGTACATGTGTTTTTTTTTTAAATAACGCAGTTCTGTAGTATGAGAGAATACTGATTCCGGGGGAAGGTTCACTCACGACTAACAGCCACTGCATGGGTGCTCCGGTCCAGCTCTATCAACAGACCGCCAAAGTAAGATATGAAAAAAGGTTTGCACTCTTGGGTTTTAATTGAGCAGTGATCTCTGTTTTGGTCCAGTTGTGAATCTTCTCTTGAAGCGGACTGAAACGTTGACACTGCGCAATAAACCCCCTTTTTATAAGAACAGACCACGTTTTGAGTGACTCTCTTTTTTTTTTTCATCTCTGTATTAGATAACTTTACTATGTTTACTTCTATTCTTCATGCATGGCCATTTTTACAATCAATTGTAATATACTGAGGCATACTTTGATTTGGTATAGCAGGCTTTAGTCTACCCTCCCCACAGTAGAACAATCGTTGGCAACCCTTTAACTGTTTGTGATTCATTTGTTGCCATATTCCCAGCATTTTGAGCTGGCAGAACTGTACAATAGTAAGGTTACCTTCATAATATCATGATACAATTGTAAGCTGCTGAGTTTCAGTACAAACCGACTGATGGATGATTAAACTGAAAGGCAGACATTTCGTGAACCCTGTAACTCAGCAGCTACAATTTATGCTGATATTACTAAGTAACATTATCTTATTGTTACAGTTTACAATCACACATGGCTGGGAATATTGGCACAAATTATCACAAACAGTAAAGTGTTGCAAAGATCTTGCAACTGGCTTGGGAGGTTGGCTAAAGCTGGCTATACAAATCAAAAGTGTCGGCAGAGAGAGGGATTGACTCCTGCCTGCCTCTCTCTCTCTGGAGCTCTTCGAGACTGAATCAGCCTCAGTAGATTTAATGCAGCAGGTGTCCCATTTCAAAGAGGCAAGGGACTCCCGTTTATAAAGCTTGATGGGTCAATTAAACCTGGCCCACAGGAAAGCCGAAGCAACAGTTGTCAAGCAGCTGCCATCGTCGGTCTTTTTTCCCGAGGACTACTCAACACTATATCTGGCTACATCTTTAATAACGCGCTACCTATAAGGCTCCTATTGCCCATTAATCTCTCCATATAACAATCTCCATCTCCTTTTGCTGTTATCTTCATCTTCCCCCTCCCCATGCTGATGTCTCCCCCCTTTCTCTCTGTGCTAATCTGCTCTACCCCTGCGATCTCTCTCCCACTTTCTCTCTCTCGTGCGATCTCTCTCTCTCCCCCCCTCTCTGTGCTGATCTCCCCCCCCCCCCTATCTGTGCTGATTGCTTCCCTCTCTGTGCGGATCTGCTCTCCATCTCCTGCGCTGATATCTTCCCATCCTCCTTCCTGTCCTCTTGACCCCACGCCCTCCTCTTTCTCTTTGTTCGATCGCCCTCGCCGCCCTCCTCTCTCTCCAACCTCTCTCTCCCACCTCTACTCTCCACTCAATCACGCAGCTTTCCCTCACTCACCTCCCACGCACGCACTTTCCGCCATTCCTCAACCCACCTCCCTTTCACGCTCTTCCTCACACACCTCACCCTCACGCGCTTGTCATGGGGGACCATGCTTCCCCGCTGTGCATATAGCTCAGACTTACCTGTAGCTTCTTCTAGCCCTGGGTGCACATGACAGCATGAAAGTGGATAGGGCGGAAAAGGACCAAGGAAAGAGGAGGTTAGGTGGCCCTCAGAGGAAACCCACCAGGAAAGTACTCTACTTAAGAAACATAAACTGCAAATATGTAACTTGCCTCCAATGGTTAAAGGCTACTGTATCAATAGTATAATACGCTCTGCTAGCCCACCAACCTGCCCAAAATACTAATAAAGACTACTTCATTGGTTATGACTCCTGTTCTTATGGTGAGTAATACATAATATAACACACCTGATTAAAACTGTCACTTAGAGTTCTTTTTGGACTGGAATTATATACAAATATTTTCAGTAACATATTCAGTGGAGCATGTTCATTCCCATTAATAGCTAGTAAACTGAAATCTTATTTAAATGTTGATTTGGTTAAATATTTGGTTCAAATAATCATGTGAAGAAGGTTAAAGGCATTCTGCATTACCCTAAGTGACCACACTGCGCATCTAAAATCTTGTTAATAGCTTTGCTGGGATTTACTAAAATGGGCCTAGTTTGTGGTTTGTTATGGTGATTAACATATGTCCATTACTATTTTATGACAAAGTGAAATTACAAATGTTTTTTGTGCTTTTAAATGTTTTTTCGACTGTCTCAAATAAGAATTTTATGTGTCTGCCCGGAATATCACACCCATTTGTTGCAATTTGACGGGGAATGAGGTTTGGCCGCGTTGAGCAACTGGTCCTGCTACACGTTTATCATTGTAAGCTAAGAAAAACAAAGACTGAATCTCAGCTTGCAGGAATTCCTAAAATGCAACGGCGATTGAATGAACGTGCAAAATTCTTATGGAGAAGATTCAGTGCTTAAAACAAGTCCCTGAAGATAAATATTCTTTAAAGTTTTCACAGTGCTATTTATCTTTAGTTTTTTTTTAATAACGTTTACGGGATCAAAGATTATGTAATTATAAAGTAACTGTATGCATGGGATTGTTATACTCAGATCTACTTTTGCAAAAAAAAAGACTTAATAAAATTGTAACATTTTAATAATTGTAGGGAGAATAAACAATTGTAGCTTACTTTATTATCATTTGAGATAATTTACTCACAGACCTCCACAAGAATTGTTTGTTAAAATGTATTCTTTAATGAACTTAATAAAAAATAAATTACCTTCTAAATAAACAATGGACACGTTTAACAACCCATTTTTGGCCACATTATGTACGAATCCCATTTATTGCTTATCAAGTGCCAACAATTTATTTACAACATACTGTAGGTAATGAAGGCAGCTTTTACTTATTTCAAAACATAAGATGCACTGTGGTCCCTTTTTATGCGGCCAACATACATTGATCCATTTTGGTATTCCCTTTGTGTATATTGCCTACAATATAGTTTATACAAACACTAATGATGCATACGTGGTTAACTTAGTTTAGAATAAACATTAGTAACACGCTCTAAAAAAATTGAAAAACTCTAGGTTAATGTGTGCCTTGCCACGAAAAAGTTATTTACTTACATTATTTACTATTCAAGAAGTACAGTTAGAAAAAGAACACTTATTGTCCTGCAAAAATAGTACTTAATGTGGTCAAGTACTTAAAGTGGACACGTGTACCTGGAATGTAGTATTTTCCTTTTCTTTGATTAGAAGGTGCATCTCTTATGCTATACTGGCTGTGGCTGAAATTGTACCCAAGTCTGGCACAAAACTCAAGCATTGGTAGCTAGCTGCACACGAGCCCAGGTTTGCTTGCTCATGAAATACACCATTTCCTTTTGTCAGATAACTAAATAAATATATAAAAGCCTATTTTTATGAACTGCCTGCAAGTACATTGTTTAACTGAAATTATTTATCAAAAGCAACAATCTATGATACTCATACCACACAATAAATTAAATACTGTTTATATCCAAGGTTACAGTTTTATTGTAGATATTTCCCCTACATGATATCCACAGCGTATTAGTTTGCCCATTTTTTTATTTATTTCTTGAAGCATTTGATGACACATCAGGAGAGTGAGACATTTCTTTTGTAGCTGGCTAAGGTTGATGAAAGCTTCATTTGTTTTTTCTTAACTCACCTGTAATTCAATAATGGAATACTGTATGGAGCAAGACTGTTTAGAATGCAAAAAGCAACATTGTAAGAATGTAAAACAATATTAATCGCTGCGCTGGCGCTTCTCTCTCCATGTAAGGAGCCTGCAGCTGGTGGCGAATGGGATTGGTCCTACACATGTGAAAACCGAAAAGTGAAATCCGTTCCTCTCCCTGTAAGAATGTGCAAAGCATATTTTAAGAAACTTGCAGTAGCCGTGAGTGTTCACTTTCTCACCCTTCACTTCTTTTTATGCACCAATAACCACCCCAACACTACCTAAAATAATGTTTCATAATGTTCAATGACAATAATACTGCATGATGAATGAATAAATGACCAAGTAGCCTTAACTATGAGCTACCCTTCTTTTCCCTGGAATATGGTTTAATTCTGACACGCAAAATAACTGAGAATGCTGCAAATGTACAACTGACTAATATTTTTTTAAATAAATATGTCTCTATACCCGCCTGTCTCCTAAGCCCTTATATATGATTTACTAGTAGCACAATGTAATCCTGTTGCATCAGTTGCATGCAATAGATGCTGTAAAAATCAATTGCAACTATGTAGTGAAATTAAATTGGCCTAATAGTGCAGTTATTTGTACACATAACCCATATTAAGCATCTCAACTGCCTTGTATAGAGCAGCTGAAAGGCCTTCATTAAGTTTAATTCTGTATATATCATGTCATTTCTTGAATAATTTTTTTCCAAGTTACTTGAACATCCAGCTTTCATTTTAATTTCTTCAGTGTTATGGGCCTGCAAGCAATGGTTAAAAGACTTCCAATACTTGCTTGTCCAATAATATATCTTTAATTAATGAACTTCTTTTAAACAACTCTCCTGTCTTACATATGAAGAACTCCTGGCTCAAACTAGAAGAATACATATTAGATAATACAGAGTCAGGTTACATAACAATCTAAAAAGCTCACAAAGCTGGCATATATTCTTTCATCATTTGTTTTAAAAGTGCTTTCCCTCCTAATTAACTGCATTATAAATTGAAAATTAAAAGTACCTACATTTATTTTCTTTAAAGATGCTTTCAATTGTAATTTTTAAATAATGTTAATTTACATATGTTTTTTATAAGAAAAATCAGATAATTTTAATAACAAGTGAATTCCATAATTTTGTGTGATTAAAACTCTTCGTTTCTGGCTTGAAATTCATTGCATAATCTCGATATAACGGGCCTATCCAGTTCATTTTCTGAAAGCGTCCAAGTACTAAGATACAGCCTGCTTATATGTTTCTGTTGTCAGTTTCTGAGGATGGAGGCATTGTCTATTAAATATCACGTGAAAGTTGTGTGGTATATCCACAGCACGGTAATTGTAAGTATGTATTTAAGAAGCAGCGCCAAGGGGGCGATTTTAGTTTTTTACTATACGTGGATGAAGCAGGTGTGTTTCTGAAGTAAACTTAGTATTTTCAACTGTTGGTTACCACCCCTGCTTCCAGAGATACATACTCTCCGTAAGTGTCAGGGGTATAGCGTGGGTTCTCTGTAAGACGGCTGTTAAGCTCCGCATCCATTGGGCCATAGGAGAACGGGGTAACGTTAATGTTGGTGGAGGTTAGCTTAGGGCCCATTGCCAGAACCTTGAAAACAGTGCTTGAGATACTGGCCCCCCCCCCTACAGAGTGTAATTATCTGGGACGCAGGGAGGCCCCAGAAGCTGAAATTAATGGGGTTCAACTCTGAGACCTCATACTAAATCCTATGGTTTAAGAGGGAAAAAAATATGGTCCGCTTGGAGTGCCTGCTCTTGTGTTACTGTGAGTATACTATGATTCACTAAAGCCTGGGCCATGTACTGCGACCTTGGGAGGGTCCGCACTTCTACGACAGACTGCCTTAAGGCAGTGTTCGCGTTCATGCGGCGTGTGGGCGCGTTCAGCGCTGAAGCAGGAGGGGGAGCGCGTTCCGTGAGAAATCGGTTAACACGATTTTCTTAGCGTGACAGACAGGTCACATGAGCGGTTCGCGCAATGAGGCTCCGTGATGTCACTGGCACACCCCCAGCACACACACCCACGGTGGCGCGCGTACATGGCCAAAAAAACGCACCCGCTTCAAGCGGTGACGTCACGGCAGCACTATGGACTCTGACCTAAAGTTGACATAAGCTGCATCTGGAATCAGAACCAGTCTGATTATTTTGTGTGTATTGTATATTAGCCCAAACCCGTTATAGCGCGATCCGCTACAATCTCCTCTTGCAGCTGTCAGCTCTCTCCTCACTTCAGTACTCTGCTCGTCTGCAGCGTCAGCTCTACTGCGTGGCTTCGCAGAGGAGGTCACATGACACAAACACATGCTTTTGACAGCTAACAAGAGAGGAGAGTCGCTATCGCGCACCAAAATGTTAACACGATCCCAGTTATAACGCGGTCTCATTCTGTGGCCCCAATGACCGCATTATAACGGGGTTCACTGTATTATATATATATATATATGAAAAACCAAAAGAAAAAGAAACCTCTAAAATAGCACTCAGACAAATAATTGCAAAAATATAAAGGGTACTTTAATTAAATCCAAAGATAAAGAAAAACAAACACTGACCAATGAACCCGCTGACTATAATAGATTAGTGGCAATAGAAAATAACAAAGTTAATATATACAAAACCCAATAAAATACAAGAAAAATTGATGTCCCCAAAGAATAGACTAACTCACTGAGGGAAAAGGTAATTCCCTGCAGTGAGTAATCAGACCGGCCGGTCCCAGGAATAGTACTGGCTAGGAGAATCATACAACAAAGGTCAAAAATACAACTAACAAAGCATACAATCAAGAAAACATGGTGGCTGAATTGATGACAGTTGGAGTGTAAAAAACACTATAATAAGCTAGTTGCAGTACAGATGATGTTAGTAAAAGGGCATACTATACAAAACTTCATTAGTACCCAAATACATAAAATGCAATAAGATGGGGAAACAAATGAGGGTAAATAATCTGAGATACTCAGCTCCTGAAATGAGTACTCTGCAACCATCAAACAGCACAGCACAGTCCACTTTAATGTCCAAGATATAGGACTTGATGAAGGTTCAAAATAGAACATAGAGGCAGGGTCAGCAAGCACAAAATTAAAAATTAGCCCACTAACGCGTTTCGCCGCAAAGTGCTTCCTCACGAGTGGTGCTAAGGCTATTCTCAAGAGCGTTTAAATAGGCAGGAGTAACTCAAAATTCGCGCCAAAAAACAGTGAGTTACAGATGCATTCATCTTGCCTCATCAATTCTATCCTCCGTTATTATTACACACTCAGCAGCTGCGTATAGTCCCGCGAGACTTCAATCCGTGCTTGCACATGCACAGTGGATCATATAGTTGTTGCGCCCGCCATCTTGTTTGTGGGCTATGGCATTATTTTGCCCATAGTGACGTCACCAGTCTCGCGAGAAGGCGCAGCTCGCACATGCGCAAATAATTAGTTGATTGATATATAGTACATGCTGCATCTGCACTTACTCCAACGGCCCCATCTTTATTAGTGGCATAATCCCCTGTTTTGCCCAAGTTCGGGCATGCGCTTGGAAGTAAGCGCGATATTTACATACATGCAGTTGCATTCCTATGTTACAAGGAAAAGTTGACACTGCCCTTTATAAGGGTAAATCAATACAGGCTTAAGCATTTTTGGCAAATTCAAAGCTTTGTGCAGATGCAACAGCTGGACCAAAACCCAGACAGCGTCATAATATGATTTGCACACTGTAATTAAGTGCCAAAAGACCCTCTTGATATAGTAGCAGCATCTCTCATTGCTTATAGTGTCTTTAGAATCTTGTCCTGATAAGGATCAAATGAAGGCAAAATGGATGCATCAGTAAGGCGAAAGTCCATCTTTTTAGAATATCCAATATGAACGGCTAGTATATTCGTGGATTCGTTTGTCTACATTGATGGAAGGAGGTACCACTCCAAAACAGAATGAAGTTTCCAATCAGCTACACACCTTATAACCAGCGGAAGATAGAATATAATGCTGATCTATGATTGAGGAGAGAAGATAAAGACATTAGAACTCACAACCAAACATTTACTTCCATTTTGAGTGATCACTGGCATGCAACTAGGAGACACCAAACAAATTGTTTAAACAGAAATATCTGATATATGACTAAAAAGGAGGGCTAATAAAGGGAAAGACTGACATTATGTTAATAATTAAGCCTAAAAAACAATAGACCTAATTCCCATAAACCAAAAAACCCCAAATAAAATTAGAAAAAGATATATATTCAGAATACAACTGTCACTACCAGGTTCCATATACCCTACAGTAACACCTATAACCACAGAAACAGGTAATATTATCACATACAGTATGCAAAACAGTAAATCATAAAACAGAGTAATATCATGGAACATTGAAAAACCAAGTAGTCTTAAGACCATCGGGATCATTGATCCTAATGTCACAATCCATCTGCATTCGTGTTGAAACAGAGTTCTCTCAAGGTCACACCCCCGTATCCCCCGGGTGACCCGCTCTATGCAACGCAGATAGTAGTGAGTTGTTTGAATTCATGTTCATCTGCAGAAAGTTTTTAGCTACCATAGTCACTTCTTAATTGAATCTAGATCCTTCTTTGCATTTTTATGTTTTCTACTATGCGCTCCTGATCCTGAACGTACTTCCCTGGTAGTCATACCACACGTCATGTTTTTATTACAGGGACACATTAGGCAGTAATGACTCCCTTTGATTTACAATCAGGATTGTTGATATTGAATTCATTGTTCCCTTTGCTATCCTTGAAAGGTGGATTGTTTGTTTCACAAATTTGCAGGCTGAACAGCCACCACACTTAAAAAAAACCTTTTTGTCAAAGGTATAGCAAAAAGTTGTAGAGCTGGGTTAGTGTAGTGGCTGTGAACCAATTTGTCTCTCAAATTTGGTGATCTCTTGCTGGTATTTCCACTTTGGGCCCAATTTCTCTTTCAAATCCGAATCAATCACAAAATGGCCAGTGTTTTTGGAGGATTTCCCGCACCTGATTCCACTGTTGGTTGTATGTACCTATGAATCTTATTTGTTGGAATCTGATGGTTGAATTTGGGGTTCAAAAGTGAAACCCGGCTCATACACTGGCTACGTCATATCCTTCTTAATTAGTCTTTTACATACCTCGAGTATGGAATCTCGTTTCATTTCCTTCCACCGCTCGTGATTCAAATGTGAGGGGATCAGAGCAATTACGCTTAAGGCGAATAAATTCCCGTCGGGACTCCAGCAATTTGGTGAAAGGGGATGAGCGCTGGAAGCATGCAGTAGCGTTAGTGCAGTCTCCTTCCTGAAAATATCAGTGCTGAGGTGCCCATTACTCTCATCTTATACTGAGATCTAAAAAGTCGACTGAGGTTGACTAAATTTAGCTGTTAACTTGATATTGAGACTATTGTGATTGAGTACAGCGACAAATTCCTGAAAATCCTCCGCACTGCCCTGCCAGAGGATCAGAACATCATCGATGTATCTCAACCACAACAAGTACTCGATCCGTCATGGCACTGTTGGCCATCGGAGAAACCACTTCTCTCCTCCACCAACCCAAAATAAATTGCATATGAGGGTGCACTGCTGCCCCCATTGCTGTCCCCCTAAGCTGCAAATAGAACTTATTTTAAAAAGAAAATATATGTGTCAAGTAAATTAAAATAGGGAGCAGAAATTCTATCAATGGTTTTGTATGATGTCATTCCTAGAATTTATAGAGGCTTCTAATCCACCTTATGATTAATCGATGTATACAGTGACTCAACATCACAATTCCAAGAGTACACACCTTCATCTACAACCATTTCGTCCAATCTTGATAATACATCCATAGTATCACGTAAGAATGTAGGCAGATTCTCAACTATGGGATAAGAGAAGGTATCTATAAACGACTGATGGGTTCGCTCATGCCACCAATCCCTGCTACAAATTGGCCTCCCAGGTGGATTTTGGGATCTTTGTGACCCTTTGGTAGCATGTATAAGGTAGGTGATACTGGAAATTTGGTCGTTCACCAAACATACGTTGTTGACTACCAGGAAGTACGCTTCAGGATCATGGAGCATAATAGAAACATTAAAAATGCAAAGAAGGATATAGATTCATTTAAGAAGATTACTATGGTTAGCTAAACACTTTTGCATGAACATGAATCAAACAACTCCCTGATTATATGACTAAAAAGGAGGGCTGAGTGAAGGGAAAGACTGACATTATTGTTAATAAATTAAGCCTAAAAAACAATAACAACCTAATTCCCATAAACCAGAAAACCCCATTAAAATTAGAAAAAAGATATATATTCAGAATACAACTGTCACTACCAGATTCCCATATAACCGCTACAGTAACACCTATAACCACAGAAACAAGGTAATATTATCACATACAGTAATGCAAAAACAGTAAATCATAAACCAGAGTAATATCATAGGAACATTGAAAAACCCAAGTAGTCATTAAGACCACTCGGGATCATTGATCCCAATGTCACAATCCATCTGCATTCGTGTTGCAACAGAGTTCTCTCAAGGTCACCCCCCCGTATCCCCAGGGTGACCCGCTCTATTGCGAATGCAGATAGTAGTGAGTTGTTAGATTCATGTTCATGCAGAAAGTGTTTTGCAACCATAGTAATCTTTTTAAATGAATCTAGATCCTTCTTTGCATTTTTAATGTTTCTACTATGCTCCATGATCCTGAAACGTACTTCCCTGGTAGTCATACCAACGTATGTTTTATTACAGGGACACATTAGGCAGTAAATGACTCCCTTTGATTTACAATTCAGGAATTGTTTGATATTGAATTCATTGTTCCCTTTGCTATCCTTAAAGGTGGATGTTTGTTTCACAAATTTGCAGGCTGAACAGCCACCACACTTAAAAAAACCCTTTTTGTCAAATGTAGACAAAAAAGTTGTAGAGCTGGGTATAGTGTAGTGGCTGTGAACCAATTTGTCTCTCAAATTTGGTGATCTTCTGCTGGTAAGTTCCACTTTGGGGCCCAATTTCTCTTTCAAATCCGAATCGATCATCAAAATAGGCCAGTGTTTTTGGAGGATTTCCCGCACCTGATTCCACTGTTGGTTGTATGTACCTATGAATCTTATTTTGTTGGAATCTGATGGTTTGAATTTGGGTTTCAAAAGTGAAACCCGGCTCATACACTGGCTGCGCTCATATCCTTTCTTAATTAGTCTTTTACAGTAACCTCGAGTATGGAATCTCTGTTTCATTTCCACCGCTCGTGATTCAAATGTGAGGGGATCAGAGCAATTACGCTTAAGGCGAATAAATTCGCCCGTCGGGACTCCAGCAATTTGGTGAGAGGGATGAGAACTGGAGGCATGCAAGATAGCGTTAGTGGCAGTCTCCTTCCTAAAAATATCAGTGCTGAGGTGCCCATTACTCTCAATCTTAATACTGAGATCTAAAAAGTCGACTGAGGTATGACTAAATTTAGCTGTTAACTTGATATTGAGACTGTTGTGATTGAGTACAGCGACAAATTCCTGAAAATCCTCCGCACTGCCCTGCCAGAGGATCAGAACATCATCGATGTATCTCAACCACAAAAGTACTCGATCCGTCATGGCACTGTTGGCCTCGGAGAAAACCACTTCTCTCTCCCACCAACCCAAAAATAAATTTGCATATGAGGGTGCGCACGCTGCCCCCATTGCTGTCCCCCTAAGCTGCAAATAGAACTTATTTTTAAAAAGAAAATAATTATGTGTCAAAGTAAATGATAATAGCTGCAGCAGAAATTCTATCAATGGTTTTGTAAGTGATGTCATTCCTAGAAATTTATAAGAGGCTTCTAATCCATCCTTATGATTAATCGAGGTATACAGTGACTCAACATCACAAGTTGCCAAGAGTACACCTTCATCTACAACCATTTCGTCCAGTCTTGATAACACATCCATAGTATCACGTAAGAATGTAGGCAGAGTCTCAACTATGGGATAAAGAAAGGTATCTATGAAGCGACTGATGGGTTCGCTCATGCCACCAATCCCTGCTACAATTGGCCTCCCAGGTGGATTTTGGGAATCTTTGTGAACCTTTGGTAGCATGTATAGGGTAGGTGATACTGGAAATTTGGTCTTCAGGCCTTGACAAATAGAGGTTGTGATTGTACCCTGTGAACAAGCATTCTCCAGAAGACAATCCAACTCCAATTTGAATTTCTCCGTTGGATCACAGGAGAGTGAGGAATAACACTTTATATCCCTCAACTGTCTGAAGACCTCCTTTTCATATAATGTTTTTGGCCAGATCACCACATTGCCACCTTTGTCTGCAGGTTTGATTTCTACATTGGACATGCCACATAGATCTTGAAGGGCTTTCCATTGAGTACTAGTTAGGTTGCTTGATCCTATCTTTTTGGGTAAGCTAAGGATATCCTCTGTAACAAGGTTAGCAAAAATCTCTATACACGAGTCAGTCTTTCCCTTCACTCAGCCCTCCTTTTTAGTCATATAATCAGATATTTCTGTTTAAACACATTTTGTTTTGGTGTCTCCTAGTTGCAGTGCCAGTGATCACTCAAAATGGGAAATAACATGTTTTGGTTGTGATGTTCTAACGTCTTTATCTTTTCTCCTACAATCATAGATCAGCATATATTCTATCCTTCTGCTGGTTATAAGGTGTAGCTGATTGGAACACTTCATTCTGTTTTGATGTGGTACCCCCTTCCGTCAATGTAGACAAACGAATCCACGAATATACTAGCTGTTCATATTGGATATTTCTAAAAAGATGGACTTTCGCCTTACTGATGCATCCATTTTTGCCTTCATCTGATCCTTATCAGGACAAGATTCTAAAGACACTATAAGCAATGAGAGATGCTGCTACTATTATCAAGCGGGTCTTTTGGCCGCTGTAACTACAGTGTGCAAATCATATTATGAGCTGTCTGGGTCTTGGATCCAGCTGTTGCATTTGCACAAAGCTTTGAATTTGCCAAAAATGTTTAAACCTGTATGATTATACCCTTATAAAGGGCAGTGTCAACTTTCCCTGTAACACATGGAATGCAACTGCATGTATGTAAATATCTGCAGCTTACTTCCAGGCGCATGCCTCGAATTTCAGGGCAAAAACGGGACTATGCCCATAATAAAGATGGCGGCCGTTGGAGTAATGATGCAGATGCGCATGTACCATATTATCAACCACTAAAGTATCTGCGCATGTGCGAGCCGCGCTCTTCTCGCGAGACTGTGACGTCACTATGGGCAAAATAAAGCCACAGCCCACAAACAAGATGGCGGGCGCAACCACTATATGTCCACTGTGCATGTGCAATGCACGGTTTGAAGTCTCGCGGGATTATACGCGGCTGCTGAGTGCTGTAATAATACCGGGGAATTAGAATTGATGAGGCAAGTGAATACATCTGTAATCAACTGTTTTTTGGCGCGAATTTTGAGTTAATCTCCTGCCTATTTAAACGCTCTTGAGACATAGCCTTAGCACCACTCGTGAGGAAGCCTTTGCGGGCGAAACGCGTTAGTGGGCTAATTTTAATTTTAATTTTTGCTGCTGCTGACCCTGCCTGCCTATGTTCTATTTTGAACCTTCATCTATGTCCTATATCCTTGGACATTAATAGTGGACTTTGCTGTGCTGTTTGATGGTTGCAGTACTTCAGTTTTCCAGGAGCTGAGTATCTCAGATTATTTACCTCTCATTTGTTTCCCCATCTTATTTGTATTTTTATGTATTTGGGTTCTATTCTTTGGGGCATCAACTTTTCTTTTATTTTTATTGGGTTTTGTA
This sequence comes from Ascaphus truei, assembly GCA_036426205.1. Classification (NCBI taxonomy): domain Eukaryota; kingdom Metazoa; phylum Chordata; class Amphibia; order Anura; family Ascaphidae; genus Ascaphus; species Ascaphus truei. Next base: position 12,387 of record WSYH01007437.1, on the reverse strand, counting down.
TATATTAACTTTTGTTATTTTCTTTTGTCTACTAATCTATTATAGTCAGGCGGGTTCATTGGTCAGCTGTTTGTTTTTCTGTTATCTTTTGAATTTAATTAAAGTACCCTTTATATTTTTGCAATTATTTGTCTGAGTGCTATTTCAGAGGTATCTTTTTCTTTTGTGTTTTCATATTTAACTTTTCCTCAAGCACCACCTACAGTTTATTTTTTCTATCTGTTATAATTATTTCAGGTATATTTTTCCTGATTTAAGTAGGTTATTTAGACTTTGCATTAATTTTTTGGAAGTGATGCGGTATTCATTTTTGTGTCTTTGTTATATCTAATTGCTGTCTCTCAGTGTTCTTTAGAATACCTGCTCCACCAATATATATTTATTTGCATAGGGTTTACTTTTGTTGAACATAGATAATGGATTTTAATGCTAGAGAGCAAGAGCGTTTGAAAAATGCAGATGAAATATTCTTTATGGCTGATGTCAGCCATATCCAGGCATCTACATTAGCAACGACTGTAGGAAAGGATAACATTAAGCTCCTTAATGCTTTGATGCGTAAACGGGCAAGAGTCTGGTGGAATAAAACTGCCTTAGAGAGGTATTTAGATCACAAACTGATACCTAGGGGTCTAAGGATTAAGACCTTTCCTGCCTTTCAATTTAGTGACCCAAACCATAAAGTCAGATGGGAGGGAGTACTTAATCAATGTTCATTTGAATTGATGTCCATTCTAATTGAACATGACTCCAACACTTTTAAAGAGGTTTCTCTAGAAATAGAGGAGATACAAAAAAATCTTGAGCCCAATGATTTACAATTTGTGAAAATAATAGAGGAAGATATTGTCAAATACGAGACTGAAATCACGGATATTAAAAAAGTAAAGTTTAACCGTGACTCTATTGATTATCAAACAGACAAAGTATACAATTGGCAACAAGGCAAGAGGATAGCGAAGAAATCAAGACCACGAAGTGTAACCAATCCATCTGCTATATCTGGTGCGCCATCAACAGATATAGACTCGTCGGATTATGAATCCAGGCAGTCAGTGGAAGGCGATGCTGTTCCTGCTTCCTCTTTTTTAGGACAAGGCCACGGTCAAGATCAAGCACAAGGAGGACAAGACGTGGGAAGTCGTCAGCTAAGAGACAGGATTCGATATGGCTACAGAGGCAAAAAGAGAAGGGGCAATCATGCCAATTGGTGAGTGAAGAGCTTACTATTATTAATCTTTCTGATGTTGTTCTTACGGAAGACCAATCATTCGTTCTTAGGAAGGGTCTATCATTTTCTCCCACATACCATATCAATAAGTTTGATTGGATTAAAGATCTGAATCTTTTTTGTCGCAAGTTGCTCCTTACAAAGCACTTTTCTAAAGCTTTAGGCAATGAGAATAGCAGTCAGGATAATGCCGAGGTTCTCAATACACAGGAATATGAATTAATACAGGATTTGGTTACTCCATTAGTACCAAATATTGGGACAGGTAATGAGTTGAGCTTGGTGTCTAACTTTAAGCCAAAGTCTACCTTTTGTCCTCCTATCCAAACAAACTCGTGTATAGAGATTTTTGCTAACCTTGTTACAGAGGATATCCTTGATAACACATCCATAGTATCACGTAAGAATGTAGGCAGAGTCTCAACTATGGGATAAAGAAAGGTATCTATAAAGCGACTGATAGGTTCGCTCATACCACCAATCCCTGCTACAATTGGCCTCCCAGGTGGATTTTGGGAATCTTTGTGAACCTTTGGTAGCATGTATAGGGTAGGTGATACTGGAAATTTGGTCTTCAGGCCTTGACAAATAGAGGTTGTGATTGTACCCTGTGAACAAGCATTCTCCAGAAGACAATCCAACTCCAATTTGAATTTCTCCGTTGGATCACAGGAGAGTGAGGAATAACACTTTATATCCCTCAACTGTCTGAAGACCTCCTTTTCATATAATGTTTTTGGCCAGATCACCACATTGCCACCTTTGTCTGCAGGTTTGATTTCTACATTGGACATGCCACATAGATCTTGAAGGGCTTTCCATTGAGTACTAGTTAGGTTGCTTGATCCTATCTTTTTGGGTAAGCTAAGGATATCCTCTGTAACAAGGTTAGCAAAAATCTCTATACACGAGTTTGTTTGGATAGGAGGACAAAAGGTAGACTTTGGCTTAAAGTTAGACACCAAGCTCAACTCATTACCTGTCCCAATATTTGGTACTAATGGAGTAACCAAATCCTGTATTAATTCATATTCCTGTGTATTGAGAACCTCGGCATTATCCTGACTGCTATTCTCATTGCCTAAAGCTTTAGAAAAGTGCTTTGTAAGGAGCAACTTGCGACAAAAAAGATTCAGATCTTTAATCCAATCAAACTTATTGATATGGTATGTGGGAGAAAATGATAGACCCTTCCTAAGAACGAATGATTGGTCTTCCGTAAGAACAACATCAGAAAGATTAATAATAGTAAGCTCTTCACTCACTTTCTGCATGAACATGAATCTAACAACTCACTACTATCTGCATTCGCAATAGAGCGGGTCACCCTGGGGATACGGGGGGGTGACCTTGAGAGAACTCTGTTGCAACACGAATGCAGATGGATTGTGACATTGGGATCAATGATCCCGAGTGGTCTTAATGACTACTTGGGTTTTTCAATGTTCCTATGATGCTACTCTGGTCTATGATTTACTGTTTTTGCATTATTGTATGTGATAATATTACCTTGTTTTTGTGGTTATAGGTGTTACTGTAGCGGCTATATGGGAATCTGGTAGTGACAGTTGTATTCTGAATATATATCTTTTTTCTAATTTTAATGGGGTTTTCTGGTTTATGGGAATTAGGTTGTTATTGTTTTTTAGGCTTAATTTATTAACAATAATGTCAGTCTTTCCCTTCACTCAGCCCTCCTTTTTAGTCATATAATCAGATATTTCTGTTTAAACACATTTTGTTTTGGTGTCTCCTAGTTGCAGTGCCAGTGATCACTCAAAATGGGAAATAACATGTTTTGGTTGTGATGTTCTAACGTCTTTATCTTTTCTCCTACAATCATAGATCAGCATATATTCTATCCTTCCGCTGGTTATAAGGTGTAGCTGATTGGAATACTTCATTCTGTTTTGATGTGGTACCCCCTTCCGTCAATGTAGACAAACGAATCCACGAATATACTAGCTGTTCATATTGGATATTTCTAAAAAGATGGACTTTCGCCTTACTGATGCATCCATTTTTGCCTTCATCTGATCCTTATCAGGACAAGATTCTAAAGACACTATAAGCAATGAGAGATGCTGCTACTATTATCAAGCGGGTCTTTTGGCCGCTGTAATTACAGTGTGCAAATCATATTATGAGCTGTCTGGGTTTTGGATCCAGCTGTTGCATTTGCACAAAGCTTTGAATTTGCCAAAAATGTTTAAACCTGTATGATTATACCCTTATAAAGGGCAGTGTCAACTTTCCCTGTAACACATGGTATGCAACTGCATGTATGTAAATATCTGCAGCTTACTTCCAGGCGCATGCCTCGAATTTCTGGGCAAAAACGGGACTATGCCCATAATAAAGATGGCGGCCGTTGGAGTAATGATGCAGATGCGCATGTACCATATTATCAACCACTAAAGTATCTGCGCATGTGCGAGCCGCGCTCTTCTCGCGAGACTGTGACGTCACTATGGGCAAAATAAAGCTACAGCCCACAAACAAGATGGCGGGCGCAATAACTATATGTCCACTGTGCATGTGCAATGCACGGTTTGAAGTCTCGCGGGATTATACGCGGCTGCTGAGTGCTGTAATAATACCGGGGAATTAGAATTGATGAGGCAAGTGAATGCATCTGTAATCAACTGTTTTTTGGCGCGAATTTTGAGTTAATCTCCTGCCTATTTAAACGCTCTTGAGACATAGCTTTAGCACCACTCGTGAGGAAGCCTTTGCGGGCGAAACGCGTTAGTGGGCTAATTTTAATTTTTGCTGCTGCTGACCCTGCCTGCCTATGTTCTATTTTGAACCTTCATCTATGTCCTATATCCTTGGACATTAATAGTGGACTTTGCTGTGCTGTTTGATGGTTGCAGTACTTCAGTTTTCCAGGAGCTGAGTATCTCAGATTATTTACCCCTCATTTGTTTCCCCATCTTATTTGTATTTTTATGTATTTGGGTTACTAAATGAAGTTTTGTATATGTATGCTTTTTTATTAATCTCATCTGTACTGCAATTAGCTTATTATAGTGTTTTTTTTTTACACTTCAACTGTCATCAATTCAGCACCATGATTTCTTTGATTGTATGCTTTTGTTAGTTTGTATCTTTGACCTTTTTGTATGATGTCCTTTAGCTAGTAATATTCCTTGGGACCGGCCGGTCTGAATTATTTCACTGCAGGAAATTACTTTTTCCTTCAGTGAGTTAGGTCTATTCTTTGGGGCATCAACTTTTCTTTTATTTTTATTGGGTTTTGTATATATTAACTTTTGTTATTTTCTTTTGTCCACTAATCTATTATAGTCAGGCGGGTTCATTGGTCAGCTGTTTGTTTTTCTGTTATCTTTTGAATTTAATTAAAGTACCCTTTATATTTTTGCAATTATTTGTCTGAGTGCTATTTCAGAGGTATCTTTTTTCTTTTGTGTTTCCNNNNTCAATATTTAACTTTTCCCTCAAGCACCGCCTACAGTTTATTTTTTCTATCGTTATAATTGTTTCAGGTATATTTTCCTGATTTAAGAGGTATTAGACGCAAAGGGGGGGAAGGAGGCGGGGGTAGGTCATGTGGCGGGGAGAAATAGACAGTACACACACACACACAACACACACCACACACACACACACACAACCACACACACACCACAACACACACCACACACACACATCACACACACACACACACACACACACACACACACACACTTTCACAATTAGAGATCATTTATCAAAGTCTTCTGCCTGCAACTGGCAAAGCTAATGCAAGGTTTCTGTTCTGATTTACCAAGAAGAAAACGCCATTACTTTCAATGGAATTCTTTTCTGTTGAAAATCTGCTGCTGTATTTTGCCACAGTTTTGCATTCAGAATATTTTTATAAATAGCCCTCTCACGGGAGACAGCAGGCATTTACACCTCTTTTTCTGGATCATACATTGAGCAAAACAAGATAAGTAAAAATAAATTGTACATTATTCTCATGAAAAGGCATACACCACAATGGAACAACCGACTACATAAGAAGAGACACACTTTCTTGGGACCTGGTCAAAAAAATGCCTTTCCTAACAAAATAAACGAAATACAAGAGTGTTAGTTGACCCGACTTAACCCGAGCTGTCCTGACAACAAAAATTGGCATGAAGTTCCTGACGCCACTGCTGTAACTGCCCCGGAGGGGCTAAAATAAGTTCCCGGAAGTTAAGCTCCTATCATCCTGGAACTAAAATTGTCTTGCAATACTGGCCGCGACTGCTACGTTCAATTCTCAAAACTGGCCGCAAAAGCTGGACTTAGAAAATATTCACCTTGATTTCTGACGAGTCTTTGTCTTTGCTATTTCGTTCTCCAGAGTCATCTTTGGGCGTTTTCAAATTTGGCCACTGCTGTCTGGGCGCTTAGAATCTGAGGTCCAGATTGGCAGAGGTTTCTTAAAGTATTTCTGAGTTCATTCATGAAATACTACAGTCCAATCCGATGTGGGAATTTTCTTACCAGCCATCAGAGTGCGCCAGTCTACTGAAGCTGAGCAGTCATGGATTCAGAATCTGATTACTTGTCACCTCTGCCACTTGTCATGCAGAAGTCACACGCAGAGTTAGTGCTCTCAAAGTCTGGCTGGGGGGAAAAATGGTGGTTCGATTACTTCCATCCACACCAGGGGACTAGTACTTGAGGCTAACTCCGGTCCTCAAATGGTTTTCACACCTGCAGCAGCTCTGAGGCTTTCATGTCTGGTGTCTGAAGATATTTGCTGGCAACAAGCTTTGGTAGCCAACATGGTCTTTCACACTTTGGATCTGAAAGTCCTAGCTCTACTACAGTGCACAAGCATATAACTTTTAAAATACAATGTTTAATAAACTATACACTTTAAACTTCTAAGTCACTTGGTTTATGGGAAATAGAATAAGAGGTTGCACGTTTATTACTTATTAGCCATATTCCCCAACCACATAACAGGGACTTATAAAAAATATCTCACAAACCGTATATGTGGTTGGACACCCCAAATCCCATATAGGTTCTGTGTGTCTGAGCATCCCCTTAACCTAGGGACCCTTGACATGTTCAGGGACACCCCATCCATTTGCCCCATTTACCTTTCTGGTCTGTGCTGAAGCAGGGAAGCCTGGCGGTGAGTCGTGTAACTGTTTTCAAGGAGGGATTTTGACCGGAGCAATTGTGCCTTTATGTATCCAGGATTACTGACCTGATTCTCGGTACATTATTGGGCTAACCACAGCAACTCGGGAGCCCGACTACCCTAGGCACAATCTGACACAGACTTTCTCCTGCAAATCCCACCTTGAAACTCATAGCCTAGCAATCTCTGCTTGCTGGCACACCTGCGAAAGGTAAAAACACAATTCTTTATTGTCGTACGAATAATTTACAGCAATGTCATTTACACACTGGGCTCAAGAGATGACACTCCAGAACCCCAATACATGGATCAGAGGTAACCAACACTGTCTTAAACCTTTGTGAGCTGGTTACCCCCCCCCCCTCATGTCACAGAGCTCTAGGAGGTCATGCTCAAAATCAAGACCCTTATTCAATATGCTCCTGATTTATGACATATGGTAATGGTTTAATATGACAAGCGCAAAAGGAGCAGAGTGGTAGCACTACACAAGACATTGAGATAGATATAGATATGTTCAATTCTTTAATTATTTGCCATCATGAGAAACCACATTCAAACAATACAGTGAGAGAGCTCACTAATCTAGATTCAATAAAAAAACTAAAAAAATCACGAATCCCAACCAAATTTATTACAGGAAAAATTGAAGAGGAGGGCAGCTTTGGTGGATGAGGTAGGCCCAGTTGGGTACGATGACACAGAAGTTATCACGGACATCCGGTCAGGCCCAGATGTTTCACACCCTCACATAACTGCAGGATGCAGTTACAATTAAGCAACATCCTGCTGCTTTCTCCATGGTTTGAGCACCATGTTAATATTGTGCTCTCCACCTGACTTTATGATGGGAGTTATTTTTTCCTTCGAGTAGAGTTCAATTGGCACATTTTATCAAGCTGTGATGCAGGGTTACACACCCAATCTGAGGTAACCTGTAATGATTGAAGGCAGATCAGGAAGATACAATTGTGGATGTTGCTGCACACCAAAAACAAGATAAATTTGATACATTTACAGTTCTCTTAGCCTTAGGGAAGACCTGCATTTCATCCATATATCCAAGTGTTAACTGATGGACAAGGGCACAGCGGTTTTAATCAAAATTATTTATTGTGCCAAAGACCACACAATGTTCAGCCTGTGGCCTCTCAAGTGAAGTGGCTTAAACTAATGAACAAAAACTACATGCATTATATAATCCCAAAAATCAAAACACCCATGTGCAGCGGCTGCATTCTAAGTTCTTCAATCGGTGTCCATCATTGCTGAATCAGCTGGCTCCGCTCTTTGGGGGTCTATCAATCTCCGTGAGGATTGACATGAACATCAGTAGCATCTAATCATATTGTGCATTTCGGGGGGCACCAAAAGAGGCTAGAGCCAGTCTGATTCAGCAATGATGGACCATATTGGAGGACCAGCAAGATACTAGTCATCGGACCTTATGATTCCAGCGTATGAGGCTTGCTACTGAAGCAACAATTGTGACTCAAAAAGCGATTTATACAATACATTTTAAAGAGCTGGATCCAAAAAACTCTTAATCTTTGTTGTTAGGACACTGTCCATTACTGAGAGTCAGAACTATGAAAGCAGTATCACTGCATTATTAGAATGGTGAATAGGGATTACCAATGAAACTATAAAAAAAAAGTGTGTGTTGTGCCGAGCACGCCCATTGAAGTTAAACTTCTTTGTCTTTGTCACGGTTTTGTCACAGAAATCGTATTTGTAATGGTCATGTTTTTAATTAAAAATAAAACACAATTTCAGTGCCAAAACGCAATGAAGTTAGACTTTTAGACGCATGTTTAGCTATTTGCCACTTCTATATTATAGTTACTGTAATTCCTTGTGTGTGTGTCAGTGTGTGTTTTTGTGTGTCATAAGTCAGTGTGTGTGTCAGTCAGGTGTGTGGGGTGTGTGTTTTTTTCAGCAAGTGTGTTGTGGTGTCTCTCTCGGTGTGCAGCCCTCCCCCCCACCCAAGACTGCTGCCAGCCCAGCTGTAACTGACTGAATCGCAGCCCCAGACCAACCGCACAACTTCCAGAGGGGTAGGGGGGTGGGTTATATCTCTTATTACAAACAAAAAAATGCCCTCTCTTCTCTAAAGCACCTCACTCGTTGCTCCAATAAACGCGTAGCATTCAGCGCTCTAGAAACCTAACATCGTATCTGTGACACCGCTGAGATCACCAGCTTAGTTTGGAACACCCCCAAAGTTGGTGCGTCCTACAACCCCCGCTGTGTCTCGTTTGTGCAAAGACGTGGGGGGACTCAACTCTGTAGGAAGCGGCAGTCAAAATACCAATGGCACTGAACTGTGTCACCGGTTACCCTGCCACCTTTCACATCCTGATCCCATCCGGGCTTCTCCTTCAGTCCCCACTCTCTCCACCCCCTGGCGGCGGTACAGAGTGGGTGACCTCTTCGGGGAAGCTGGCAAACAACTGATGGTTCTTCTGCCAGGATGAGTGATGTTCACTTCCGTCACCACTGACTTCCGTCTCCATCAACTACATTCAACAGCCGCTAAAAGAAAGTTTCGCTCCAAAATGAAAAAATATCCACCGTGGTGACTTTTTACTTAATAATGTCATCAAAGTATTATGCTTGGGCACCAAATCGCAAGTGTAACATTCCCTTTAAAGTATTGGATGTGATGCCACAATGGGTTCATTATGTAACAGTTTTAGCCTATTACACCACTCGTGAGGAAGCCTTTGCGGGCGAAACGCGTTAGTGGGCTAATTTTAATTTTTGCTGCTGCTGACCCTGCCTGCCTATGTTCTATTTTGAACCTTCATCTATGTCCTATATCCTTGGACATTAATAGTGGACTTTGCTGTGCTGTTTGATGGTTGCAGTACTTCAGTTTTCCAGGAGCTGAGTATCTCAGATTATTTACCCCTCATTTGTTTCCCCATCTTATTTGTATTTTTATGTATTTGGGTTACTAAATGAAGTTTTGTATATGTATGCTTTTTTATTAATCTCATCTGTACTGCAATTAGCTTATTATAGTGTTTTTTTTACACTTCAACTGTCATCAATTCAGCACCATGATTTCTTTGATTGTATGCTTTTGTTAGTTTGTATCTTTGACCTTTTTGTATGATGTCCTTTAGCTAGTAATATTCCTTGGGACCGGCCGGTCTGATTTATTTCACTGCAGGAAATTACTTTTTCCTTCAGTGAGTTAGGTCTATTCTTTGGGGCATCAACTTTTCTTTTATTTTTATTGGGTTTTGTATATATTAACTTTTGTTATTTTCTTTTGTCCACTAATCTATTATAGTCAGGCGGGTTCATTGGTCAGCTGTTTGTTTTTCTGTTATCTTTTGAATTTAATTAAAGTACCCTTTATATTTTTGCAATTATTTGTCTGAGTGCTATTTCAGAGGTATCTTTTTCTTTTGTGTTTTTATTAACTTTGTCCTCAAGCACCGCCTACAGTTTAGTTTGTCTATTGTATAGATTGAGGTATATTTCCTTGATTTAAGGAGGTGATTGGAGACGGGGCCGAAGGGGGGGGAAGGGAGGCGGGGGAGTAGGCAGGGGGGGCGGGCGAGAGAGAGAGACATACACAGAGAACAACACACACACAGTCAACACACCAACACACATCCACACCGAAACACAACACACACATCACACACACAACGACACACACACACACACACACACACTTTCACAATTAGAGATCATTTATCAAAGTCTTCTGCCTGCAAAGTCATGGCAAAGCTAATGCAAAGGTTCTGTTCTAGATTTACCAAAGAAGAAAACGCCATTACTTTCAATGGAATTCTTTTCTTTGATAAATCTGCTGCTGTATTTTGCCACAGTTTTGCATTCAGAAGATTTTTTATAAATAGCCCTCGTCACGGGAGACCAGGCATTTACACCTCTTTTTCTGGATCATACATTGAGCAAAACAAGATAAGTAAAATAAATTGTACATTTATTCTCATGAAAAGGCATACACACAATGGAACACAGACTACATAAGAAGAGACACACTTTCTTGGGACCTGGTCAAAAAAATAGACTTTCCTAACTAAAATAGAACGAAATACAAGAGTGTTTAGTTGACCGGGACTTAACCCGAGCTGTCCTGCAACAAAAATTGGCATGAAGTTCCTGACGCCACTGCTGTAACTGCCCCGGAGGGGCTAAAATAAGTTCACCGGAAGTTAGCTCCTATCATCCTGGAACTAAAATTGTCTTGCAATCCTGGCCGCGACTGCTACGTTCAATTCTCAAAACTTGGCCGCAAAAAGCTGGACTTAGAAAATATTTCACCTTGGATTTCTGAAGTCTGTGTCTTTGCTATTTCTGCCAGAGCATCTTTTGGGCGTTTCAAATTTGCCACTGCTGTCTGGCGCTTAGAATCTGAGGTCCAGATTGGCAGAGGGTTTCTTAAAGTATTTCTGAGTTCATTCATGAAATACTACAGCCAATCCGAGTGTGGGAATTTTCTTACCAGCCAATCAGAGTGCTGCCAGTCTACTGAAGCTGAGCAAGTATGGATTCAGAATCTGATTACTTGGCACCTCTGCCACTTGTCATGCAGAAGTCACCCGCAGAGTTAGGCTCTTCAAAGTCTGGGCTGGGGGGAAAATGGTGGTCCGATTACTTCCATCCACACCAGGACGTGAGTACTTGAGGCTAACTCCGGTCCTCAAATGGTTTTCACACCTGACAGCCTCTGAGGCTTTCATGTCTGGTGTCTGAAGATATTTGCTGGCAACAAGCTTGGTAGCCAAATGGTCTTTCAGAACTTTGGATCTGAAAGTCCTAGCTCATACTACAGTGCACAAGCATATAACTTTTAAAATACAATGTTTAATAAACTATACACTTTAAACTTTCTAAGTCACTTGGTTATGGGAAATAGAATAAGAGGTTGCACGTTTATTCTTATTAGCCATATTCCCCACACACATAACAGGGACTTATAAAAAATATCTCACAACCGTATGTATGGTTGGAGCACCCCAAAATCCCCATATAGGTTCTGTGTGATCTGAGCATCCCCCTTAACCTAGGGACCCCTTGACATGTTCAGGGACACCTCACATCCATTTGCCCCATTTACCTTTCTGGTCTGTGCTGAAGCAGGGAAGCCTGGCGGTGAGTCGTGTAACTGTTTTCAAGGAGGGATTTTGACCGGAGCATTGTGCCTTTATGTATCCAGGATTCTGACCTGATTCTCGGGTACATTATTGGGCTAACCAGCAACTCTGGAGCCCGACTACCTAGGCACAATCTGACAAGACTTTCTCCGCAAATCCCACCTTGAAACTCATAGCCTAGCAATCTCTGCTTGCTGGCACACCTGGAAAGGTAAAAACACAATTCTTTATTGTCGCATAATTTACAGCAATGCATTTACAATCACTGGGCTCAAGAGATGACACTCCAGAACCCCAATACATGGATCAGAGGTAACCAAACGGGCTTAAACCTTTGTGAGCCTGGTTACCCCCCCCCCCTCACTGTCACAGAGCTCTAGGAGGTCATGCTCAAAAGTCCAAGACCCTTATTCAATATGCTTCCTGATTTATGACATTATGGTAATGGTTTAATATGACAAGCGCAAAAGGAGCAGAGTGTATGCACTACACAAGACATTGAGATAGATATAGATTGTTCAAAATTCTTTAATTATTTGCCATCATGAGAAACACATTCAAAACAATACAGTGAGAGAGCTCACTAATCTAGATTCAATAAAAAAACTAAACGAAATCACGAATCCCAACAAATTTATTCACAGGAAAAATTGAAGAGGAGGGCAGCTTGGTGGATGAGGTAGGCCCAGTTGGGTAGATGATCACAGAAGTTATCACGGACATCCGGTCAGGCCCAGATGTTTCACCCATCAACATAACTGCAGGATGCAGTTACAATTAAGCAACAATCCTGCTGCTGTCTCCCATGGGTTTGAGCACCATTGTTAATATTGTGCTCTCACCTGACATTTATGATGGGAGTTATT
>WSYH01007436.1:0-33111 GCA_036426205.1 Ascaphus truei | reverse complement strand
TGACTGACGCACACACGCTACATGAAGCTGTAAAGGAGGGAGGGAGGGGGGGGACTGGATTGATGTGAATGGGGGACAAACAGAGAGAGGGGGGAGGAGAGAGAGAGGAACGGGAACATTACATCCCGGGCAACGCCGGGTCTCTCAGCTAGTACTTTTTATATTCCCTGGTGGCATTGTACATATGAGGCTCCCAAACACACTGGGACAACTGGCTCCTTGGAATCGTTGCATCATTTTTCCAAACCGTTTGTCCATATTTACAGTGGACAGACCTTGTGGTCTAGACCAGGGGTGTCCAACTCCAGTCCTCAAGACCCTCAACAAGTCAGGTTTTAAGGATATCGCAGCTTCAGCACAGGTAGATCAATAAGTGGCTCAGTCTAAGAGCCACTGATTGAGCCTCCTGTGCTGAAGCAGGGATATACTTAAAATCTGACCTGTTGGGGGGTCAGGAGGACTGGAGTTGAGTACCACTGGTGTAGACACTGACCTATGACATGGAAGGCCCCTTGTTCAACACCAAGACGGCTCCTTGGGACGTTGAACGAACCAGTTGGGCAGCCTTTGTATCAGACACCAAAATCTAGCTAACCTTTCCAGGGCCCGATTGACCTTGAATGTTGGGGCATATCCACTGTAAGGTTATAAAGATGATTTTGATATACGTGTAATGTCCACCAAAACGTTTTTTAAATAATATATAACTGCGTAAGGTCCACGTGCTCTACTTTAGTGAGCGCCGAGGTTTTGAAAAATTCAAAAGCTATATTTGATGGGAGAATTCCTAATTAAGAAAGTTGGTGTTAATGGCCATTGAGATGATCGATAAGACGATCGATAAGATGGTCAACGAGTGGGCAAAGTTCACTGAAAACGAGCACGTTTCGGTATTCTGTTCTAAAGAACAGCTTCTTTGCACACCTCTTCTCATGACCAAGCTTCTAGAATGAACCCTGCCTAGCTCACGTGGGACATGCTTGGTCCAAGAGAGTGCTGGCAGCCACCATCCTTGTCTGGAGGTCTTCATTAAAACATACGTTAAGCCTCTTAGATACTGGCCAGATTACAGCTCTGTAATAATGTTTCCAATGCCAGTTCTTTTTCCCCGTGGCAAGATCCAACTCCACCAGAGCCAAAACTCCCCCTCACACTCCGGCGTTCCATCAGACAAGCTGACTTGGAGAACGTTGAAGTCTTGAGTCATTCGGCTGCCGCTGCTCCTGTAATTTGGACGATAATCGGATCAATGTGCTTGCACAATACATTTCTCGGCTGTTGCCTGCCTGCACTGCATTTAAGGAATATATCCAGCCTCTCCGTCGTTCCTCGCTTTGCATTTTGTGCTCCAGGGTTCTTTCCAATAATACATCTTGTAATTAAGGCCAGTAATTTGAACGATGCCCAAGAATTGTCATTGGAAAAAGATCAACAGTAGGTTGATTGCTGTTGAAGCTTTGGAGATAAAGAAAAGGCAGGAAAGCTTGAAGGATAATATTATGCTGCTTACAAAAAGGTTATTGTATTGGGCTGCCGTGCAACTTTGCCAAGTGTGGTTCTAGGTAGAAGCTGAGTAACAATTTCTTCAGGTACCTGGGGGGATCTGATATTCACGGGTTGTTTGTCTATTTATATAACTCATTTCAAATGTATTTAAAGCGTCACTGATGGGTAAAATGATGTAGTATTTTCATGTAGTGGTCGGAATCCCTAGCGTTCTGTTCATCTTTGTGTGTCTCTCTTGCCCTGGTAATTTATTCCCCGTGGCTCTTACTTACATAAAGATAACACCACTTATACGTGCGAGTGGGTTTTTTCTAGGGGAAATTGACACGTTTGGACCTGATCTTTAGAGTTACAGACAGGGGTATGTTTGTGGAGACCCATCCCAGGTCAGAGGCATTAACAAGAAATGTAATATAGTCGTTACTAAATGATTGGGGCTGGAAAACTAACAAGGAGAGAATAAAAGCTTTTTCTAACTCATTTATTTATGGCTAAATTATTTCTTGCAGTTTAACTATAAATTACAGTTTCTTTGCTCACCACCGTTTTCGCTACAAACCTCCCCCCCCCCCCCCCCAACAAATGGTTCTAGATCAGGGATGGCCAACTACAGTCCTCAAGGGTCACCAACAGGTCAGGTTTTCGAGATATCCCTGCTTCAGCACAGGTGGTGCAGTCTTCGACTGAGCCACTGATAAAGCTACCTAGGCTGAAGCAGGAATAAAAAAAAACAACGGAGTGAGACATTCCTGAGAGATTTAATACTGTATGTGTCTTCTTCAGGATCCCCATAGAAGGATTACAAAATTAAATGGGTAATTCCCCCTACACGTTTTTTATTTTACTTTTTATCCCCCGTTTTTGGAGGAGATCCAGGGGTCATCCCGAGAAACATACCGGTCAAGTTACTGAGTTTAAATCCTCCACCAGGGGAAACAAAATGGCCACCACATCTCATGCCAATAGGAAGCTGCAACAGCATCGGTTGCAGTTTCCTATCAGATGGCCATTTAAATACCCTTTATAAAGTAACTTCACAGTTAGAGAATGGGGGGGGGAGGGGGGAGGGGTGAGGGGTCCCAGATCTGAACCTGTCTTTACTCAGAGTCAGTGGTCCCCTCTGTCTTACTGTCTGCAGCAGTATATGGTATTTGCAAGTCCTAAATAGCAACAACATATCTTAGGCGTGTAATACAGAGCGCGCTGTTGCGCCACCGTGCACGCGCGTCAATTACAATTGACTGGGAGGCTGACGTTAATACAGTTGAGACGCGCCCCCGCGCGCGGGCGTGAGCGGTGGCGCGGCAGACCACAGAAAGTACAAGAGAATTGTATTTTCGCGTTGTCGCTATAAACCAATCACAGCGCGGCCTAGCTCTGTGACGTCATAGCCACGCCCCATCACCGCTTACCCTCTACAAACGAAAAGCCCATGCCACATGCAACGCCGTGCGCGCGCCCGCACACGCACCAGCGCGCACTATATTACAAGCATAACATACCAAGCAGCGCTCAACATATCGCGCTGATCGTTATCGTGGTTAAAAATCGGCAAAATGTGTACGCAAAGTCGTGGGCCAGGCGAGCAACGATTTGCCATGTTCAGCGGCAGCTCGCTTGCAGCTGGGAGCGCCCTCTGAATGGAAGTCCAAGGCTTGCCCAGGACTCCGCACCACAAGAGCCCAGGTGCTGGCTGCATCCTCCTTAGCGGACATCCTGCCTCCCCGCATTATTCAGACGTAATTCATTATGTGTCCCGCATACACACACACAATGAAATTGTTAGCTTCCTGCCGAGAGAGCAGCAGTCCCTTCAGGGCAGAGCTGAAAACGGCTCCGTTCAACCGCCAATGCAATCAGTGTGTTTCATGGTAAGGATGGAGGGGGGAATAAATCACCAGTGTGCTTGTCTGTGCGTCTTCTACGTTCAAGCAGCAGCTTGGAAGTTACGTTACCATGGGACAGATTCCTTTGCAGGTAGTGGGACGCCGGGGATATTTCATTAGGCTGCAATAGTGCCAGTTAGGGCTCTACTGCACGGAAACTCTCATTGAATGGACCAGAGTCTGCGCCAACGGCCATTTTTTTTAACACATCGTCTTACCCTTTCCAAGGCAGTTTTTATGTTTAAAGTCTGATGCTCTGTTCAGGAGATAGAAGCGTTTGAGCCCAGTGCGGGCTAACGGTGATCACGGTATTGTTACTTTCTTTCGTGAGTACGCCGTTCCTGTTAAAGCTGTGCCAACTGAGGTTGACATTGTGTCAAATGGCCTTGCAGAAGTTAGCGAGTCGGGGCCTTGGTGTTTCTGGAGGGGTAATAGAAACCGTTTGGGGCTTATTCTATGCTATACCCTTTTCTTGTACAGGTTGTCCAATGCCGATGCCATTTTATGCAAGATCTCTCTGGCAGCGAATGGTTAATGAAGGCTGACACCCAGCACCTGAAGGGGCTTCAGCGCACTGTATGGTTTAGACCAGGAGTGGTCAACTCCAGTCCTCATGGGCCACCAACAGGTCAGGTTGTAAGGATATCCCTGCTTCAGCACAGGTGGCTCAGTTTTCGAAGCTGGGACTGATTGAGCCACCTGTGCTGAAGCAGGGACTGATTGAGCCACCTGTGCTGAAGCAGGGACTGATTGAGCCACTTGTGCTGAAGCTGAGACTGGTTGAGCCACCTGTGCTGAAGCTGAGACTGGTTGAGCCACCTATGCTGAAGCTGAGACTGGTTGAGCCACCTGCGCTGAAGCTGGGATATCCTGAAAAGCTGACCTGTTGCTGGCCTTTGAGGACTGGGGTTGGCCGCCCCTGGTTTTTGTCAACTAAAATACAGCACATGCCATATAATTTGTGACCAATCAGATGCGTAGCGACGTCACCGCTTCATCTCAGGACATTGCAGTCATAAGTGATGTAGCAGAGCACAGCTGTGACCTTCAGCGTATCTCCCCGGTCTCAAGGTTAAACGATGAGGAGTAGGATGGAAACGTTACCTGTCTGGTTGAACAGAAGGTTATGATAACGGGGGGAGGGTGGGGGGGGTGAAAGATGGACGCATCTTAGTGGACCAGGTGAGAAGGTCGAAATAAGTAGGAGCAGGCAATGTGTGTGGAGCGCAGCACGGTCCGAAGCGCAAGGCTTGCTGAAGGAAATGATGGGACGCGGTAATAACAGGGAGATAAGCGCTGGGGAGGGCACGTATTTATAAATACCGGTGCCCGTCTCTGCCTTCCCACTGTCTGTCATTACACGTTGGGGAGCGTGATACTCTGGGCCCCTTCATTGTATTCCCAGGTAGGTTTTTATTTATCTGCCGCGGGATAAATGCCACTTGGATTTCTGGTTTCCTCTGTCATGAAATATAAAATACTAATGACCGCCGGCAGCCAAAATCCGCACAGTGCCGGTCATTCATACGCTGGCACAATGAGGGGGGTGAGAGGGGCGCGTCGGAAGAAATCAGGCTATGAAAATACTCCGGAGATACATTAGTTGTGCAAAAGCATTAACCCTTCTCCCACATTGTGTACGGCTTTGATGTTTCTTTCATATTCATGTAGGGCAGAGGATGAACCAACCCATGTCCTCAAGGGCCACCAACAGGTCAGGTTTTCAGGATATCCCTGCTTCAGCACAGGTTTCTGAAGCCACTGATTGAGCCACCTGTGCTGAAGCAGGGATATCCTTAAAATCTGACCTGCTGGCGACCCTTGAGGATGGGAGTTGGCCAGTCCTGGCGTAGGCAGTTTCATTCATCTGCAATAGTGCTGATGGGGGCACTATTGACATTAATTGGAATTTTTGGGTCAATAATGCCCCCCGATTGGCACTATTGCAATGTATAATCAGCCCGTAGACTAGGTTTTCAGCGCAAAGTATTAGCTTATCTCTAACCCATTCACAGACAGAGGGCTATATATATATATATAGAGAGAGCAAATGGAAATATTACTGTAAGCTCATTCACATGTCTTAGACAGGTCTGCAACTCTGCCTTTCACCATTATCACCCAGCATACATTGCTTCCACTGCAGCAAGGGATTCTGGGAAATGACATGCACATGAGCACACAGTGCCACCTATATATAGAATACTTACCATTATTATTGTTAATAGGTTCTGATGAAGTCTCCTACTGCTTGCGCTGCCTTTTACAGGGCCTGTCAACAAGGTAGTTCAGGTGGACTTGAGTTATATACAGGCAAACGTATGTGAAGCACCTGGACAGGTGCCACTGCAGCTCTGGAGTGGTTCCGGAGGTGAAAGTGACTTAGGTTGCTGCTTAAATGCATGAACGAGCCAGATAAGTGGGGAGCGCAGATTACAAAGCTGGCCTTCCCCCCTGTCTTCTCCATTTCCCTTTAGTAGGATGATCCCGCTGTTTGGAAAGACAAACCAGTAATTATCCCGTTGGCAGCTGGAGATGCCTGCAGAACGCTGCCTTCCACTACTGGAAGGGGTTAAGGGGACACTGTCTGCTACGTGGAATGAGTCTCCAGTATTCTACTTGTTAAATGACAGAGGTGGCAGCATGCTACTTATAATGGTATAGGGCATTGGTGGCCAACTCCCGTCCTCAAGGGCCACCACCAGGTCAGGTGTTAAGGATATCCCTGCTTCAGCACAGGTGGCTCAATCAGTTGCTCAAATATTGAGCCACCTGTGCTGAAGCAGGGACCGACTGAGCCACCTGTGCTGAAGCAGGGATATCCCAAAAACCTGACCTGTTGGTGGCCCTTGAGCTGACCACCCCTGGTATAGGATGTACTGTATTCTGTATTCACAGGGTATGGAGTGTTAAAATGGTCCATCAAGTGCTGGTCTTGAAGTGAGAACATTTCAAAGATGAGTTGCTGTTGTCTCCAAGTGTTGTGACTTATCTTCTAACTCTTACTAACTAACTTCTGGGATTTGTAATCCAGCCTATAGGGCAGCAAATCACAGGTGCTCTAGTAATAAAAAACCAGCACTGGACCGAACTGTCTTGAAAAAGTAGAGCTGGCTGGGACGTTTGCCAACTGCTTGGAACAAGTAACTTTGTCCTATTTTACTCGAGCACCCAGAATTAGATTGTAAGCTATGGAGGCTAGGGATTTATCAACTTGTTCCTATTATTTTACTCCTCCTGGCGTTGTATTATAGAAGACCAAATCATTGTATTGAAGAGCTGTCAGGAGTTTCACGAACTTGCCAGTCATTTGGAAAGATGGCCACTTACTCATTATTTCTGGAGTATTTCTCCTTATTTCCTCATTATTATAAAATATATATCTATATATAATATATATAATATATATATTATCTATATATATATATAATATATATTAGAATGTGGCTCCTGTGATGAGGTCCCTGGGGTAATGATCCGTTTCGGTTTTCTTTCAGATCCAAAAGACCAACCCTTTCTATCCACCAGAAACACAAAGACTAAACCACCACTGCAAGGTAAGACCAAAGTGCCTTATTGCTTTAGATTACCAGTGGGGGGAAGAGAGAGGGGATTAGGTGGAATCAGGGACAAGGAAGGCACTTGGGAGACACTGCAGTATCATCCTTCCAATGGCATACCTGCCCCATGCAGCAAGCTATGAAGACCGTATGGCCTGCAGCACATTCCTTCTCAGAACCCTACTGAAAGTCCCGAGCCCCCAAATGTCCTTGAATCCATAATCGTTGACTAGGATGTAAAACGGGTGGGGCAACTCCAGTCCTCAAGGACCACTAACAGGTCAGGTTTTAAGAATATCCCTGCTTCAGCACAGGTGGCTTAATCAGTGGCTCAGTCTGAGCCACTGATTGAGCCACCTGTGCTGATGCAGGGACTGATTGAGTTACCTCTGCTGAAGCAGGGATATCCTGAAACCTGACCTGTTGGTGGCCCTTGAGGACTGGAGTTGCCCCACTTCTGATCTAATGTCGGAATTTGCCATCACCCACAAACATCTGTGATTTACATGGCGAGCAATTGGAACATTTTGCATCCACTTGAAGTAGTCTCCACCGCACCCCCGTCTCTCAGCACATGCAAATGAGTGTAGGGGACATAAGCAGGACCAAATGTTCCAGGATCTGAAGTGGTAACAGCAACGTAGAGCTGGAAAGATCCCCAGATCCCCCATATTGAACAACTTAACCTCCTCCTATTGTATTCCTGCCCCGGCTTTCAGGGTTCGCTTTCTTCCGTGATCGGCGAAAGCTCGGACAGACCCCCCCACCCCCTCCTGTCTTCTGCCTGGACAGACAAGAACAGGAAGCATGTAAAGAGCACGGACTGTGATAGAGACGTGTGGTTATATTTAGATTGCAAGCTCTTTGGAGTGGGGACCTACCCACTTTTGAACCTTTTGGGTTTTTTTTTCAGGTACAGCTCAACCCCGGTATAACGCGATCCGTTACAACGCGAATCCGCTTATAGCGCGATGCAAGCGTGTCTCCCAATTTTTCGTATTTACGAATACTTTACAACACGATTATTGGCGTCTTAAATACTTTATTGTTCATTATTTCTAACGCGATCCGCTTATAGCGCGATGTGTTTCTTTCGACCCCAAGCGCAGCGTTATAAGGGGGTTGAGCTGTATCTCTTAATCTGCATCTCAGATACTGACGCGGATTAATCGGGATCCGCAGCGGATCGGCCGGTCCCTTTGGTCCAAGGATTTCAGCGGCTCGGTCTCAATAAGAGCGATCTGCTTTTTGCGGATTGTTCTATTATTATTATTAGCGATACGCTGCGCGGATTCCGCCGCCCGTGGACGGATTTGTGGAACCCAATCCACGTATTCAGCCTTATGTTCTTGAGGATCGCTGAACCCGTGGATTGGATTCCACACATCCGTCCACGGAGGGTTGTATCCAGTGGCGGTTTATGATGAATCCCGCCGATTGAAGCCGCCCCAAATCCGTCTGCGGATTTGACACCGCAAAACGTTTTGTTGGGGGGGGGGGGGGGAAATGTGAGAAAATCCAGGAACCTCTAGTTCTAATATGGCGGATAGCATCACCTATGTCGGGGGAGGGCAACTTTTCCCCCGCTGCGCCCCCCCCTGCCTTACCGTGTCTTCGGCGTCAAATGACACCACGGGGTCACGCGATGCCACGGCGTCATTTGCCGCCAAAGACAAGGTACGGGACGTTGCAGAGGCCTCACGCCATCCCCCGCAATTAATTTAAATGCCTTGGGGGAGAGCGCGGGGCCCTCTGCCACCTCCGCGCCCCCCCCTGAACAAATCATCGCGCCCCCCATTTGCAACACCCCTTATCTACTTAACAACCCAGCGTCTTCACTGATTAAAGTCAGAGCTTTACCAGTGATTAAAGTCAGAGCTTTACCAGTGATTAAAGTCAGAGCTTTACCAGTGATTAAAGTCAGAGCTTTACCAGTGATTAAAGTCAGAGCTTTACCAGTGATTAAAGTCAGAGTAAAATGTCATTTTTTTTTAAAATCCGGAAACCCCAGAAATCACTCATTTCGGTCCTCGGACGGTGGGATCCGGAGTCTGCAGCGTCTTCTACAAGTCCTGTGTTGAATAAAAGGGACAGTGAGGGCGGAGAGAAAAAGGGACAGTCCCAGCCAGGAGCAGCACCGGGCGCCGATATGTTGGTGAAGATGGTGTGTCCGTGTTCCTGCAGCTCGCTCACTCCGTGCCCCGCTCTGCAATGTGACCCTCACCTATACCCCTTACCTCCGCCGAACGCTAACGCCCTGGCACCAGTCTATCCACAGCTGGACTCCTTTCAAATCCTGCTGGTGCGTAAGCTGCTTTTGATGCCCTGGCGCAGCCCCAGACAAAATAAACATGTGTGTGTTTGTGTGTAGGGCGCAGAGACGCCGACGCCAAAGAGGCGGCATCCTAATGGGCAATAATGAGCCAAAGGAGGGGGCATGGGTAGGCCAGCTTGCTGCGGCCCCCCATAGAAAGGTACATAGGAGCTGCAGCAAAGGGAACTGGCTGTCTACACTGTGTTTAACTTCTGTCCCATAATTGACAGTGCATGTAATGGCCCCCGGCCCGCGCGACGTCAGCGTCACTCCCCTGAGCCCCGCGCTCTTCCCCACAACATTTAAACGTATTGACGGGGGAGAGCGCAGGGGGGGGGGGTCTCTGCAAGTGGCCTCTTACCAACTCCTCCTGCAATCGTGTGACGGCGCGTCCGCATCCCGTGACGCTGTGATGTCGCACGAAGCCACGTCGCCATGACAACGCCACGTAGGAGGAGGAGCCGCCACTCTGGAGGAGGTAAGCCCACTGCGCCGGCCCTGAATGGGCCATATGGTGTCTTATGGCAGGGGAGTGCAAACTTTTGCTGCTGCGCCCCCCTGTCTTGCCTGGCCCGGCGCTCGCGCCCCGTGTCCCCCCCGCCCCCTGGAGCTGCTGTGGGGTCATTTGACGCCGCGTTACACAGCCGTCTGAATCACGGTAAGTTGAGTGGTACAGCGGCCTCACGCGGTCCCCCGGCATTTCATTTAAATGCCTTGGGGAAGAGCGCGGGGGCCTCTGTAACCGCCGCGCCCCCCAGTTTGCGCACTCCTGTCTTATACAATAGCACCGCTTACTAAATATGGGCAATTATCTTGTCAAGTCACCGAAGCAGTGCGCAATCGCTAAGTCTTTGGATTGGAGGTCAAAGTATAAGAGAAGAAAGCACAAGTTGTAGTGGCTCCAGGCAGTAGAGAGAACCCCAGAAAGCCATTCAGCATGGCGACCATCTTTAATGAGCCCTGCAAATATTAATATTAATGACCCAGCTTTCACCCTCGGTGCAGATTGGATCAATGTAGCTCTTCCTTTAATTCACAATCTCTTGCATCAGTGAATCCAATGGCTGCGATTCAAGGCTCGCACGCGACATACTGCGACGCCGTCTTCCCCGCGGCAGTGCAGATTTTAGCCCCATTCATGTGAGCCACACTAAACTCTTTCCCAGCACCGAGTATGCAGTGTCACCGGCGCAGAGCGAGAGAAGATGTAATATTACTGCGTTTTTACTCTCTGGCAGGGTTGGCCGACTCCCGTCCTCCAGACCACCAACAGGTCAGGTTCTCAGGATATCCCTGCTTCAGCACAGGTGGCTCAAATCAGTCCCTGCTTCAGCACAGGTGGCTCAATCAGTCCCAGCTTCAGCACAGGTGTCTCAATCAGTCCCTGCTTCAGCACAGGTGGCTCAATCAGTCCCAGCTTCAGCACAGGTGGCTCAAACAGTCCCTGCATCAGCACAGGACCTGTTGGTGGCCCTTTGGGACTGGAGTTGGTCACTCCTTCTCAATTGCATTTCAAATAGATGTTTCTAGCCAGTGCTCCATCTTTTAAAAAAAACAAATCTCTTCTCCAGCGAGGAGGCCGGAGCCAGGATTTGGGTTCTTCCATTAGACTCATTAGCATTTTTTTAAATTTGCACTAAGCACTTTTTCACTGTACTGCATCCTCCCAAGTCCCTTCGGACTCACCGATGAGCCACTTAACTCTCCGGGGGGGGTCTTCCTTTGAAGCTCTCCCCCTCTCTCCGTGATCCCGACTCCTCCGAACCGTCTCAACCCCCCCCCCCCCCCCCCCCTTTCAGCCCCGTCTGGACATGTGACTATGGCGCTGTGGTCCCTGCTGCTGGGCTCACCAGAGGAAGGAGGAAAGAATTGGGGGAGAAAAGAAAAAACCCAACATGTTGCAGAAACCCCGTCTGCGGGTTATAAGTCGCGCTGTTTCCACGCCTTTACAAGTTTCAATTAAAAATTAATCAGGAGAGCACGGCCATTAAGTGCTGATTTTTTTTTTACTGCCTGCATGGCCAAAGGCTAAAAAGACCCAAGCTACTAAATTAGTCATCTCATTTATTTTTTTTGCCATGCCCCTCAGCTGAAAAGCTTGCTGTCTGGGCCTTATAATTGTGTTATTTTCATTAGAAAACCCTGAATGCATTTAGCCTCAGTGTTGTGTTATGGGTGCTCCGTAAAAATGCTGCAGCAATCCATACACAAACGTCCCTGTCTACGCTGTATTTAAAGAGCCAATCCGAGCGTCACATAAAAACAAATGTAAAAAATCCTTTTTGTTTTAATATTTGATTGCCTTTATTGAAAAAGAATTACCTTCCCTGACGATCGATTTGGTTCTCCCGTAATCGATCAGCAAAGATCCTGCATCCCCGGGGTTCACTAAATGGCCGCCTTTCGGTTTCAATCAATGCTTCAGTCAGTGCAACTCAGCAGCTACAATGTATTCTTATATGACTACGGTGACATTATCTATTGTTACAGTTTGAAGCTCAAACTGCTGGGAACATTGGCAACAAATGATCACAAACAGGAAAGTGTTACAAATATCTTGCACTGCTGGGGATGTGGGCTAAAGCCTGCTGTAGAAATCACAGGATGCTCAGTATATTAAAACTCATTAAAAGTGGCATTAAGAGTTGAATTAAAAAAAAAAAAAAAAAAGGCAGTAAGAATTATCTAATACTACAGGACTGATTTATTAAAAAAAAATAAAACACTTTGTTCCCTAATTTAGGGCACTGTGCGTGATGGTCCATGTTTACTCACAGTGCTCTCCATTAAGACCACCCATTCCCTTTCATCGGACATGAGGGGCCTTACGGAGTTAGCCCACCTTAAACACAACACAAGCAGAGCGCCCGACATCCAGGCACGCCCGATCTCTTGAAGTCTCAGGATGTCCTGGAACCTGCCAGACAGTCCTGGCTCGCACAGCGACGCAGAAAACACACAGGTCGATGAGCAATAACGGTCTGTAGGCTTAACCCTTTGAGGCCGTTTGACGTCGCTGCTACGTCAGGGAGTCTGGCGCTCCAGGAGTCGCAAAAGGGTGCAGGGTCTGCAACTGCACCAACTGTACAATAAGATGGAGGTTCTTTCTGCGGGAACAAATCGCTGACACTGCAGATGGATAAAAGCAGGCGCCTGAAGATAACTTGGATGCAGTGACGCGCGGGGGGATTATTGCGCACTTTGCACGGACGTTATCGGTAGAGATAAACCTCTCGTCCTGCAGCATTTCTGGTTTACTTTATGGTCAACTTCAGGAGAAAAAAAATTGTAAAGAAGGGGGAAGTTCATATACTGGTCTCTGAAGTGGGATGCCTGGTAAAAAAGATCAGTTCAGTGATTTCCGATCACTTCACCTCTCTGTGAGACTGCACGTTATTGACCAGGATTTCTTGTTTTATAATGTACAGGGGAATTCAACAAGTATATTCAAAAAGGCCCTTAGACCTGCATGATGTCTTCATGAAGGTCCCTGCTTCATTCTCTTTATAATTAAGAGTTTAGTCACTGGGGGTCTGACTGATACCTCTGGGCACTGTACGTCATCATTTCTTCATCAGGTCTAAGCGTGGAATTCATTCTGCTAACAGCTGGCGGGCAGCTTGATTGTCTAACAAGAAAACCCTGGGGACATTATATTCGATTCTCTTAGCTCCGAAGTTATCATTGCCAGACCGACCGGTGTGCCACGTACAGAAGGAGCGGGATGAAATGGGGTCGGGGGAAAAACCGCTACTCTCCATTGCAAATCGCTTCTTCTAAACCGCGTCTGTAAAAAGGGACAACCCGCGTCTGTAAAAAGGGACAAGCCGCGCGGTTTAACAGCCGAAGCGCCTGGATTTCCGCGCTTTGGAAGCGGAATGGCCTGAGGTGATGCTAACTCCATCCCCAGCCTGACTCTCAGCCAAACCCTGATTTCCGACTCTGGACGTAGCTCGCACAATCCCAATCTCGTCACCGCCGAGGCGGCGTGAAAAAAGTGGGAGTTTTTAGAAGCGGTTTGCATAACGGAGCTACCAGAATAGCAGAAGCGGGCAAAAAAAAATGTGAATTGGAGGCTTTGCCGAGCGATCGGATCGGTGGAGCCGGAGTGAAACGTGCCTTCCACTGCGAACAGCGCGAACCAAACGGAAGCCTGTGACTAAAGTCAGCTGTAGTGTCGTCTTTCTGCCGTTCTCAATTATATTCTTTACTTAATAGGATGCAATTAGTTAGGATACAGTTACGGTTAGTTTGTTTTTATTTTAATAGTATAGTTTTTAGATTGGCATGTTTTAGATAAACTATTGTTAGGGATATTTTTATATATATATAACAAAGGGATAGGCACACCATAAATATGCAAAATAATGTATTTTATTGGCCCAACGTGTTGACTACACTCTGGCGCCTTTATCAAGAGCTGAAATGTTGGCCCAATAAACTTCATTTTTTGCATATTTATGGTGAGCGAGCCTATCCCTGTGTTATTATTGTACAGTACCTTATAGGTTCTCTGATATCTGCACCCTCTCTAGCAGTCTGGCTTAGGCCCAGATCAGACAGGACGCTACACAACGTGGGCGCGCACGTTCGTCACTCTTTGAGGCTAGTGGATGACAGTTGTCACACTAGAAACTGCTTGTGGCCTCAAACTACAGCGTTGACGCTGCGACATTTTGCCGCCACAAGCCAAATTGAAATTTGGGGCTGCGGTCGCGTCACGTGAGCTGGTTCAGCCAATAAAGGCGAACCAGCTCTGTGACGTGTTCTTCACGCCCCCAAGCGCCACGCCCCAACTCCTGCAATTTGTGCACAGGTCACTGGGCTGCAGGAGCGCGCGGCGGAGGTGCGCAGGCAAGCGCGCGGACGTAGCAGGCAGTCTGAGCTCAGCCTTATACTAGTCAAGTGTGTGCCCCAATCACCATGTACAGTATGTAGGCAGGCAAATAATGTGTGTAGAAAAGAAGTCCCTGTCTAACAAAGCTTCTATCAGGCACTATTTGCTTTGGGTTCTTAAGTGTGGTTCATATAATATATATATATATATAAAATCAGGAATAAAGATAAACTACTTCTCAGAAATACATCAGTATACCTGACGTAGATATAAATCTATTTCTTTGCACAGATATCAGGACATTAATGGCACAGACTTCTCGTAGTAACAGATCTCCATGAAATGGAAGGAATTCATTTCATATTTCACGCGGACACTACTGAACCGGTCGATGGATCTTCAACTGCGTGCCAAGCGGCCCCGACCTCCGTTATCATTGTGGCTACACCTGAGAAATCCGAAATGCCAAGCTTCCATGCCGAAAGTAATCCGACGCTGTAATTACACTGATCAGGACACCGTCTCCCGATACAGACATGATACAATCTATGCACAGCCAATAAACACAGATGACAGGTATGAAACAGAAAGGGTTCACTTACAAAGAGGCTTTTCCGAGAGATGGATATCAGACCACGAAGTTTAAGGTCCAGTGGCCTTGCTGTTTCCAAGTAATTAGCCTAAGACAATGGTTCAATTGGCCACGCTCTGGTATTTCCATATCTAGAGGGTCCTTATTTCAATGATGGTGTTCCCAGGAGATTCTTAGCCCTGGGAAAGGGACATGGTAGCAGATGCAACTGAACGTACCCACCTCAACCTGCAAATCTTCAGTGAAAGCAGAACATTGATAACAAATGGTTCTCTTTGACACTTCCACCCAGGGCTACTTCCCAAAGATAATAGAAGGAAGGCTATCGACGTCCCTCCCCTCCACCCACATCACCTGTGATCATGGAGTGTAAGAGTGACAAGGTGGACAGATAACAGGTTTCTATGCATGTAATTACCCACCATTCACAATCCCATGGAACCAATTGATGCCTCAGTTGTAAAGAATTCCCCTTAGTACGGATCTATTTAAAGGTGCATCCATTCTTTGTCACCTGGCTCTATACTGTACTTCTTGTATGTGTGTGTATATATATATATGTTTATTTATAGCGTGCCATCCATGTACACACGGGACATCACAATATAACACATCATGGGAATAAGTGCTTCAGACACAAAAGTAACACTAGGAAAAGGAGTCCCTGCCCCGAAGAGCTTGCAATCTAAGGTGCATCAGTATACGATAACTCGTTACAGTCATGAACCTTTTTGACATACGCGCATATAACATAATATTGTATTATGCTCATTTGTATGTTGATATATGAATTCATGTCGTATGTTACAGCCATGATTTTACTCTCCCAATATGTCGCTGCCTTACAAATTCATGATAATACAGTGATAGTAAACAACATACGATATATTGATATATTTGTATCTGATTAGCTGATGTTGGAAGGATGTGGGTGACCAAATACAAACATAAAATAATGATAGATTGAATAAGTTGAATGACACTTTTTACCCCGTTCCTTGGGGAAGGGCCCTGCAATATATGGAAAAATTGATCATGTGCTCTTCTGCCAGGGGCAGATTAAGAGGGGGCACATGCCCTGGGTACCCCTGTTTATGCCCCCTCCCCCCCTTGACATAACCATCGTGCCGCTAACCCCCCCTCAATGGGGCCCGGCCGGCACCGGCATCTTCCCCATCCGGCTACTGGCCTGGCAGCAAGCAGGTCCCCCCCTCTGTCGGTGTACTTGGTTGGCGGCTCTTGAAGTCAGGCTCAGCTTCAGCCCACGTGGCTAGCTCTGCACCAGAGTCGCCAACTGGAGCAGCCCCCTTCACCACGCCTCCACAAGGTAAAATTCTCAGGGGGAGAAATTGAGTGAGAGGGGGGAGGGGGCGGATTGAGTGTGAGGGGGGTAGATTGTGGAGGGGGGATTGAGTGTGAGGAGGAGGATTGAGGGAGGGGTGAGAGGAGGGAGGAGAGAGGGGATTGGGTGAGAGGGGGGTTAAAGGGAGGGGGAGAGAGGGGTGGTGTGGGGGGAGAGAGGGAGGAGGTGTGGGAGGGAGGGGAGAGAGGGGGAAGATGTGGGAGGGAGGGGGAGAAAGAAGGGATGTGTGGGAGGGAGAGGGAGAGAGGTGGGGGAGTGAGATAGAGGGAGGAAGAGTGAGAAAGTGAGGGGGAAGAGTAAGAGTGATAGAGGGGCAATTGAGACATAGGGGAAGGGGGAGAGAGGGAGGAAGAGTGAAAGGGGGCGTGAGGGACAGATGGGGGGGAGAAATACATGGGGAGAGGGCCCCCTGTCTTAAGTGCCCTGAGCCCCCCAAAGCCTTAATTCGGCCCTGTCTTCTGCCCACTAATCCACAATAATGGCCAGTCCTTCCCCACTGTGCGAGATTCTCTAGTACTGTTAGAAAAGTAGTGGAGGTTATGGTTTTTGGAGAGGTCCAGTAATTGCTCTCGGCTCCCGCGAGAGACAGATCTCTTCCCAGTTTGGTTCTCAGTCATACTCGGTGGCGCTTTATTTTTCAGCGTATCAAATTTCTGGGGAGTGGGATCAGGAAGTGGTAATAGGCTACGCAGCCGTTTGTGTAATCTAGGACGTCCCAACCACTCCATCTCTGGTTTCTTTCATGGTGCCATTTTTGTATTCATAGCCCTTGTGAGGCTAAGCCTTCTCTGGACGGGAACAGACAGACCCTCCAACATTGGGCAACTGAAAATAGGTATACTTTAGTTCTTCTGCCATATTGGGATACAGGAGCTCACACCCAAGCAAGCACTTCCTACGTAGGCACCATAACAAATGCAATTTATTATATACGAAGAGTATTTTACCAAACAAACCTGTGTATTTCTGGATTTATTTGCTTATACAAATACATCAATCTTCCCATAACCTGCGGATCATTTGTTAAATCAGACATTGATCTTTAAGCTGCTATAATAAGCTGAATGTTTTGAGCTTCAACCAATAGAAGGCAGTCAATGCAGCGCATTTTGGCTCCCACATGGGCAGGAAAAGGTGTACACAGGTACCGCTGGGTTTAGTACTGCAGGTACAGTACCTGCTAAATAGGTACAGTTGTACAGTTTATACTAACCAACAATGAGTATTTCTGTATTTTACTTTGTTCCATAGCACAGTGAATTCCATTGAAAGCCAATACACGCTAAAGATTCCCCCTCAAAATCTAGTGATAGCCGCATTCAAGTTAACCAACAAAGTAGGGTGGGAGCCGTGTTGGGCCTTTCTTCCATGTAGTAACAAAGGAGGGAGAGGGAGTAGAGGGGTATGATGCCTTTTATTGGACCAACAAGTAGTTGATATGTTACAAGCTTTCCAACCTCTCAGGGTCCTTCATCAGGTCTCCCCAGGGCCACAAGCTTTCCAACCTCTCGGGGTCCTTCATCTGGTTACCCCAGTACCACAAGCTTTCCAACCTCTCAGGGTCCTTCATCTGGTTACCCCAGTGCCACAAGCTTTCCAACCTTTCAGGGTCCTTCATCAAGTTTCCCCAGTGCCACAAGCTTTCCAACCTCTCAGGGTCCTTCATCAAGTTTCCCCAGTGCCACAAGCTTTCCAACCTCTCAGGGACCTTCATCTGGTTACCCCATTGCCACCAGGTTTACAACTTCTCAGGGTTCTTCATCTGGTTACCCCAGCACCACAAGCTTTCCAACCTCTCAGGGTTCTTCATCTGGTTACCCCAGTGCCACAAGCTTTCAAACCTACCCGATGAAGGACCTGGAGAGGTTGGAAAGCGTGTAATGTATTAGCTGCTTGTTGGTCCAGTAAAAGGTATCATACCCCCTACTCCCTCCTTTGTTACTACATGTTAACCAACATGATACTCTGTAGCCACTGTTAACCCAAGGACAGATGACCGCCCAGTCTTGGCTCGTTCTTTTCTCTGTACAGTGGTCAAAAGGTTGCCTGCCCTTCTGGTTTGTTGCGAAAGGGTGGAATTGGAAAACAAAATATTTGTCTAATTATTCAGACCATGGGATTACCTAAAATATTCCACAGCCCTCTGCATCGAATCTGAAAAACTAAACCCACAAGTGCTGTTTTTGCAGCCATAAAACTTTCAGTGTAACAAAAAATAGAAGAAAAAAAAAAAAAAAAGAACCGATTTTTCCATTTGCCTGAACCTTATAAAAGTTAATGTGGGGAAGAAAAATTAAGTTGACTCCCAAAAGGGAACCTAGTTGGAGAAAAACTTGTTTAAGTCCCATTTGGGTTTTTAACTGTTCCCCGTTCAGTTTTTGTAACACTGTCACAGGCTTAACTCCTTCATGGCTGGATTGGCCAGTGGGACATTGCTTACCCTCACTATAGTTCTGGCCTTACACTTCATCCCGCTCACTGCATTGTTCCATAGCCGGTTTAGTACAGCCGGCTCTCTGTATTAGATGTAACATTATGGTGTTTAGATACACAGGACATGCATGTCGCGTACGTAACGTTACCTTGCGTTCTCCAACATCTGCGTGAAACACACACACTTGAGATCAGTTGTTAACCGTTTGACGCAGGGAGAAGCAGTCATTATCACTGGGGTGCCCAACTCCAGTCCTCACGGGCCACCAACAGGTCAGGTCTTAAGGATATCCCTGCTTTAGCACAAGTGGCTCAATCAACCCCTGCTTCAGCACAAGTGACTCAATCACTAGGAAGGGGGAGGAGGGGGGTCACAGACCCCTCCAGCTCCGGCGCTGTTTGCTTCCGGTGACTGTAATGGAAGGGGAGGGCTTCAGTTTGGCTTGTGGGGAAAATGAGGAAAAGCCGATGGTGTACTTGATACTTCATAAGGGCCCCCCCAATGTGCCACCCTTCATGATGTATGGCAGTAGGGCACCCAATGCGTTAAAGCGCCAACGTCATTTATTTATTTTTCCTACTGGTTTTTTTTTTTACTCTATTTTATTTTTTTGAAAGGTCCAAAGCCGAAGTGCGGCGCTGCCTCGCTTTCTCCATTTCACTTTCTGCAGCACAGAACTGTTTTCGATGCAGACCTCAAAGGGTCTTATCAGGAGGTTCTTTGAGGTCTATTTATGTCACTAAGTGGGACAAAATAGGTGAAGAGCCATAATGTGGCCGTTGGACTCTCTGCTCCTTAGGCAGCTAAGAGTAGTGGTTTTTTTTGTTTTTGTTTTTAATAAATCAGTTTTGTAATATTAGATAATACTACAAAATTTTTTTTTTATTATTCAACGCTTAATGCCATTTTTAATGAGTGTTAATATACTGAGCATGCTATGATTTCTATAGCAGGCTTTATCCCACCTCCCGAGCAGTGCAAGATCTTTGCAACACTTTCCTGTTTGTGATAATGTGTTGCCAATGTTCCCAACAGTTTGAGCTGCAAACTGTGACAATAGGCAATGTTACCTTAGTAATATAAGTCAACACTAGACAAAACGAAAAAGGTAGCGCTAATAAAATAACCTGGTAATGGCCCGCAGCCTGGGATATAACTCTGACACCCAGGGTCAGAAGAGACAGATGCAAAACATGTTACAGGCATACCCCGGTTTAAGGACACTCACTTTAAGTACACTCGCGAGTAAGGACATATCGCCCAATAGGCAAACGGCAGCTCGCGCATGCACCTGTCAGCACGTCCAGAACAGCAATACCGGCACCGTACCTGTACCGAAGCTGTGCGCAAGCGGGGAGACTATAGAGCCTGTTATAAACGCGTTATTTACATCAGTTATGCACGTATATGATGATTGCAGTACAGAACATGCATCGATAAGTGGGGAAAAGGGTAGGGCTTCACTTTAAGTACATTTTCGCTTTACATACATGCTCCGGTCCCATTGCGTACGCTAATGCGGGGTATGCCTGTATATCAGTGGCGCTGGGCCCCAAGTGACAACAAATAAAGGATCACCAATAAAAGGATATATAGCAGCCTGGTGTAAGTAGATGTCCACTAGAGCCCTCCTCGTGTTGGCGGGCAAATCATGTAAACAAAAAAGATTAAAAAATAAACATAGTGTGATACAGTACAACATAAACACAAATAACAGCACTAACAGACACTGAAACTAACATATGCCGAGACACACAGTGGACTGAAAAGTAAAAAAGACATTTAATATAATAACTTGTTGTTCAGTACAACTAAAATAACACAATGTGAGAAGTCCCTAATATCCTTCAGCTAGCGGAAATGCCCGCTTACCGAGCCCAGCTGCTATCAGGCAGTGGATAATCTGAGAGTATCCCCTCTCTTACAAAACCGGTTTGGCTCCTGCCCGTCTCCTGGGTGTTTGCCTCGTGCAATTGTCCTGCTGCCGGGGACAGTAATATAAGGATACATTGTAGCTGCTGAGATACACTGACTGAAGGATTGATTTGAAAGGGGAAGGCGGCCATTTAGTGAACCCTGGGAAGCAGAATCTTTGGTGATCGATCACGGGAGAGCCAATTGATCGGCAGCTCGGGTAATTAGTTTTCAATAAAGGTATCATGTAAAAAAATATATATATATTTTATTTTAATAAGTGCCGCTTGAATTGCCTCTTTAAATGTATCTAAAAGGATATTACAATAATGCTGGGTATAATGCTGGTAATATGTAGGTTGGGGGGGGGGGGGGGGGGGGGGGGGGGGGGAAACAATTGCCGGTCCAATAAAAGGTATCATACAATCACTACCTGTCTGCTCCTGTTTCTTTTTTTTTTTCCACGTGAAATAAGGGTCTAATACTGCTTAAATTATTTAATGAGAAGGGATTTGGAGCCCTGTTAGTTTAGGGTTTCTGGCTATATTTTTAGGAAATAAAATACACCGTTAAATATATATATATATTTTAAAAACTCAGTGAACAGGGAAAAAACTACAGAGGTGGAAACAGACCCCGTATTGTACAGTATAGTGAAGACACCTTTAAAAAAAATAAACACGCACCCTGCAAAGTGGAACTTTTAATGCACAATTTGTGCCTCGCTGGGCTAAACCAGCAGTGTTTCCAGGAGGAAAATATATACGAGAGGTGGACATCATTTTCGGGTAGCTTGCAGCTGATTGAGCTGTATAAGCAGAGGAGTTATATCAGGGGTGGGCAACACCAGTGCTCAGAGCCCACCAACAGGTGGGGTTTTCAGGATATCCCAATCAGTGGCTCGATTGAGCCACCTGTGCTGAAGCAGGGAGATCCCTAATACCTGGTCTGTTGGTGGCCCTTGAGGACTGGAGTTGCCCACTTCTGGGTTAAATGGTATTTCGTCGGAAGAACACTGATGGAAAAACAAATAGCCATGTGAGCCGGGCTGCTAGGCAACCGGCTACCTGAAAACAAAGCTTTGGGTACATAACAAAGGAGAGCACACAATGCAGGATGCTGCTGCCATCATCACAGAGATACCATCAGTGGACTTGGAGAGGCCAATTATTGAGGCCAACAACACAGATACAGTTCCAGTCCCGACCCCACTGGTTTTGGAAAAAAGAGCAAAGTCAAAAAACACAAAAAAGAGCCCCCCCCCCCCCTCCCCCCCCCCCCCCCCCCCTCCATTCTGCCAACGCGGGGGCCTTCGCTTCCCCTAATCCAAATGGCAGACATTAAGTCCCAAGTGACATAATGCGGTGTCCTCAGAGGCCATTTAGAAGCTTGAGTGATACGTGTGGGAAAGTGGCGGCCATCTTGGCTACACCTGTTTTGAGGGCAGCCTGCTTTACCTGCCCCTCCCTTTCCCTGGCATTTTCTTTGTCCACCTTATTTTGTTTCAGTAGCAATGGAATAATAGCCTGGCAGCTTCCATTCAAACCTGAAATAAAGCCTAGAAACAGAGAAGAGAGCATGAATTCCCTAACTCCTTCCCCTTGGAGAGTTGGCCCATTGGAACGATTCAATAGCCTTTTTCAGGAGATGGGGCCAAGCAGGGTCAGGAAATGTCACCCCATGTACCAATAGCTTCCTGAAGTCCCGAGCTGTGTCCTCCTACATGTGAGCAATGCTGGAATCAAGTGACTTTATATTTCCGGGACAATAGGCAATTTTGTATTCTACATTTTAGAGGTCAGGGTGTTGGTTTCATTTGGGTAAGTGTCCAAATTTCAAGCATCTTGAATGTAAGCACAATCTCAAAGCGTCCATACAAAATACGGGATTAAACATTACAGTGTGGTATGGAGTTATCCGCTCTCTGAAGGCAAGGGAACACAAAGGTTTAAATAATGTATCAAATTAGCAGCACCTTTACTCCTACCCATGGTAAAAACGGCAGACGCACTTACCAGAACACCCCCTACTGTCTCTGTAAATTCTCCCTCCTAACCACTTAGATTGTAAGCTCTTTGGGGCAGGGACTCCTTTTCCAAATTGTAACCCCCCTTCCAAAGAATTACTAGTATGGTTAGTGTGTACCGGGTCCCACCCTGTGTTGTCATGGGATCATGACATCACAAAGAGTGTATAAGGCAAGGGGAAAGTTCGAGAAGGTTAGGTTCCAGGAGGACATGAGGAGAGGAGCCTCGGGGAGCGTAGATACATACAGTAATGTTTCTAAAGTAATAGTACAGACCAGGCCCCCTGGTTATTATGTTGTAGATAGAGATAGTACCCTTTAAGTAAGGATCTCCAAAAGAAGGAATGGAGTCCTGAATATTACAGGAAAGGGAATACGGCATGACACAGAGGACCTTAGGAAAGAGAGCTCCCAGGTGTCGGCCGATCCGCTCAAACCGCGGATCTGCACTAATATTCTTCACCAGTCTGTATAGATGTGGCAGATTCCAAACAGGCCAAAGGTATCGGGTCACGTGAGAAATAACCCCCAGGATTCGCGTAGGGGCCTATTGAGATCGGATTAATACCAATGATATTCTGAAGCCAAAAGCGGGGCCGGGTCTCATATCTACGTAGAGCAACTAGGTAACTGTACCTCCATTCGAGTGTTAAGAGTAGGAACTAATGGAAGAACCATATTCATGTATGCCTGATCTATCTATATATTTCTGAAACCACTGTATGCCTGTCTGTCTGTCCTCTGTCCCTAGGGGAAATCGCATTGGAGCTTTGGCCCGTCACTCCGCCTTAGGCCAATGAGATGGCTCCCTTGGCCTGCCCGCCCCCGCACATCTCTCATTGGCCTGAGGCGGAGTGACGGGCCAAAGGTCACACACACACACACACCACCCCCCCCCCCCTTCCTCCCCCCGGCCCTCTGGATCCCCCCCCTCACCCAAACCTCACCTCCCCCACCCCTTCATCACCCCCCCCTCACCCGCAACTCACCTCCACTCGCGGCGCCCTTAACGCTGCTTGGCCGCGCGGGTGGGGGGTTTAGCGCCGCCGCCTCTCCCATCACCTCACAACCCTCAGGGGCGACGCAGCAGCCCTACCGCCTCCTTCTACCCTCCTCACATCCTGCAAACCTGCTTGGCCGCGCACTGCGGGACATGCCGGCGGGAGGAGCAGGGCAGTGGCGGCCGCGGCAGGGACACCTCACCATGTGACACCCACCCGCCTCCCCAAAGATTCCACTACGGCCACCCGCTATCTTCAAGCCACCGCATGAGGTACTAAATAACCCACCCACCCAGTCACTAAATAAAGTGTCGCTAAATAACCCCCCCTCCCACCCAGTCACTAAATAAAAGGTCACTAAATAAAAGTCACTAAATAAAAGGTCACTAAATAAAAGTCACTAAATAAATGTCACTAAATAAAAGTCACTAAATATAGTCACTAAATAAAAGTCACTAAATAACCCACTCACCCAGTCACTAAATAAATGGTCACTAAATAAAAGTCACTAAATAACCCACCCACCCAGTCACTAAATAAAAGTCACTAAATAAAGTCACTAAATAAAAGGTCACTAAATAAAAGTCACTATATAACCCACCCTCCCACCCAGTCACTAAATAAAGTCACTAAATAACCCACCCAGTCACTAAATAACACACCCACCCAGTCACTAAATAAAGTCACTAAATAACCCATCCACCCAGTCACTAAATACCTAACCCACCCACACAGTCACTAAATAACCCACCCACCCAGTCACTAAATAACCCACACACCCACCTACTCACTAAATACAGTCACTAAATAACCAACCCACCCACCCAGTCACTAAATAACCCACCCACCCACTCACTAAATAACCCACCCACCCAGTCACTAAATAAACTCACTAACCCACCCAACCACTCACTAAATAACCCACCCACCCACTAACTAAAAAGTCACTAAATAAAAGTCACTAAATAACCCACCCAGTACTAAATAACCCACCCACCCAGTACTAAATAACCCACCCACCAA
This sequence comes from Ascaphus truei, assembly GCA_036426205.1. Lineage (NCBI taxonomy): Eukaryota > Metazoa > Chordata > Amphibia > Anura > Ascaphidae > Ascaphus > Ascaphus truei. The sequence continues at coordinate 8,655 of WSYH01007436.1, read as the reverse complement.
ATAAAAGTCACAAAATAATCCATCCACCCACCCACTAAATAAGTCACAAAATAACCCACCAAGTCACTAACTAACTAACTCAACCACCCACCACGTCACTAACGCACGCGCACACACACACACACACTGACGCACACACACAGTGACACACCCCCCCCCTCCCCCCCCCCCCCCCCCCCCCCTTCCCTTTCACACCTGCCTTCCCCCCCTTGCCTTTCACCCCCCCTTGCCCCTGCCCCCCCTTGCCCCTGCCTTCCCCTTCACCCCCCCTTGCCCATTATTATACAACCTTACTACCCCATCGCCCGGCCGTCTGAATCCAGCCCCCGAGTCAGGGTAACCCAGGCAGAGTCGCCATATAATACACCCCAATGTAATCGCCCTAGAAGCCGGGTAGGAAGGGTTACATAATGTTACTTTTACGCCTGAAGCGCTTATTCCCACTATGTGTAATATCATTATATATTACCGCTGAGAAGCGCCGTGCATATGGACAGCGCTCAATAAATAAAGGTATACATCATTTAGCAAATGTACCTGATACCTGTGCAGCGTTCTACAAAAGCCCCAGAGTCTGCCTCAGGTACAATAAAAGGGGAGATATCTCAAGGTCTTCGCTGGAAAACTGAAGCAAGAAAATAATCGACATCAGATTTATCCAAGAGCCCTGTCCTACGGGATTTGTCTGCTTTGATGAGTATGGTAACATGGTGCAGTTTTGCCCCCGTTTTGCAGCCGAGAGTGTGATACATTAGTCCCGTATAAACGTTTAGCGCGTTTGGAGGGGAGAGGGAGGGCAGCGGTCCTGCCTGTTTTAGCTGTGCCGTGCCTGTACCTCTTAGCGTTCTTTCTGCAAATCGTTCAAGTGTGGCAACGTTCCGAAAAAAACATCATTTATAGCAGGGGGGCTCAACTCCGGACCTCCAGACTCCCCCCCAACCCAACAGGGCAGGTTTTAAGAATATCCCAGCTTCAGCACAGGTGGCTCAATCAGTCCCTGCTTATGCACAGGTGGCTCAATCCAAGACTGAGCCACTGATTGAGCCACCTGTGCTGAAGCTGGGATATCCTGAAAACCTGACTTGTTGGGGGATCTTGAGGACTGGAGTTGAGCCCCCCTGGTTTATAGTATGACTCTAAAGATGGATACTCTTAGAGAGTCTGGTAGCATCTCATTTACTGCAGAATGGAGGTACAGTATTCATGGGCCTCATTCTATGCATTGCCTTTGTCTCAGACACACTATTAGAGAGGGTTGGGGTTCCTTACTATGCATCCGATCTCAGACGCACTATTAGAGAAGGTTGGGGTTCCGCAGAATGTAACAATATAATTACAGGCATACCCCACTTTAAGTACACTCACTTTAAGTACACTAGTAAGTACATATCGCCCAATAGGCAAACGGAAGCTCACGCATGCGCCTGTCATCATGTCCTGAACAGCAATACCGGCTCCCTACCTGTACCGAAGCTGTGCGCAAGCGGGGAGACTATAGAGCCTGTTACAAAAGCGTTATTTACATCAGTTATGCACGTATATGATGATTGCAGTATAGTACATGCATCGATAAGCGGGAAAAGGTAGTGCTTCACTTGAAGTACATTTTCGCTTTACATACATGCTCCGGTCCCATTGCGTACGTTAATGCGGGGTATGCCTGTATAGAGTTCCTTAACCAAAACATAAGGTTAAAAACACACTGTCCTAGTTATTAAAGCCACCCGTCTGTGCAGGCTGGAACTGCTCTCCTTGTTTTTATGAGTCTGGTTCGTCTAAACTGGTTTAGGAGTTGACTTGCTGATGGGTAGAAATAGAGACTGAAAAAAGAATAGAGAAGCAGAGAAAGGAGAGTTATATTCTGAAGCCCCCCATCCCCCTGTCAGGCTATGATTGATTAGAAGACAATGATAGGCAAGGGAGCCACCAAATAGCCAGAGGAGCTTCCTAAAATCCAAGCCACTACCCACCCATAGCTAATTAGACATTATGCTTTGCCCCTCCAGCCATGAACAGGTTAAAGGCAGCAGGGGGGGGAATTAGATCAGATTAGTCCAACCGTTGAGCCACATAAGAGGAACACATGCAAATAACCCCCTGCTCTCGTTCATTAAAAAGTTACAGCAAAGACAGACTCCATCGTTTATTCCATTAAAAATCAGGGATCAGGAAGAGGCCAAGAGCTGTAATGGCGACCCCTCACTGCAGGCACGGCCAAGGCGACGTTCCGATTGGCGTGAGTGGGGCACGGTGAAGCCCTCTCCGGCACAAGACCAGAAATGGGAAAATTGCAAACATTTGTGAGCTGGAAATTGTTGGGTGATTGGCCACGCCAAGGAGTGTACAATCAAGGGAGACATGTCTGGTCTGTGTCACATACTCAATGCTAATTATTTCTCAACGGGCTACATATTTTGGGATATCCCCAAGATCAGGGGTTTGTTGTAGAAGTAAACAAGTGCTTAGAGCCCAATCAGGCCAAGGGGAGGCGGGTAACACACAATGTTTTCCCCCATTATTGTTATAGGTTCAATGCACATCTTCATGCCCCATACATTTGTTATAAGTATAGTATTCATTCTAATAAGTTTAAAGCTGTGTAAACTAGGATCCATAGTCTAGATGATGACTGTGGCTTTCTCCAATACTGTCAGAAAGATAAATGAAGTAGAAATAGCGTGTTCGTCCAGTTGCGATAGCGCAGAGTAAATGAGTACTTTGGTATTCAGTGTTACGTTTTTTCATTAGGACAAACAATTGATATGATAGGACGAGCTTTCAAGAGGTCTCTCTTTCTCAGGACAAGCAATACTGCTTTAAAGAGATGTAAAATCAAATTGGATTGTACATCCGTGATAAACTGGTGGAATCTCTTTAAATCCGTGTTGCTGACCTGAGGAAGGGAGGAGAACTCTCGAAAGCTCGTCCTATAATATCAATTGTTGGTCCTAAAAAAAAAAGGTACCACCTAATACTGAAGTGCTCATTTACTCTGCGCTGTCCCAGAGACATGAAATTCTTGAGACTCGCCGTAGTTAGAAGGGGAATGAAACCCCTGACCGATGGGCCAGCAAAATGCAGCGGCCAAAGTGGGGTATCGAGTCCCACTGGCAACGACGGGATTCATTTCTTTCAGGAGTTAAGCGCTTTATAATTATAGCTGCCATCCATTAATTCAGCCCTGCAAATGAGCCGCAATTAGGGATAACGAGGGAGTGACCTTAATCCCAGCTGCAGTTTGGGTATCACTTCCTGTGTAATCAGAATTCCAGCAGCATTATTTAAGCAAGGTTATCTACTCACCTATAACCTGATTCTGCAGGGGGGGAGGGGAGGGGCCCCCCCCCCCCGCCCCCTCCCGCCCCTGCCTTTCACCCACCACCTCACACCCCTTCTCACCGTAGTGGGACCGCCACACCGCACTCACCAGCCACTCGCCGACTCACAATAACTTTACAATAAACCATTTTTAAACAACATCGGATTACATTTTCTTCCATGTTTCTTTTCAACATTATTATACAACCTTTCCACCACATACTCAACCTATTCTTACCCTATTTAGAAATACTACCTATTACGGATTTACATCCCGGGCAACGCCGGGTCTCTCAGCGAGTTTATTTTAAAAGCCAGTAGCAAAGATGCGCCCCATGGGGTTTTCCTGCCCATCCCCCCGCACTCCTGCGCAATCTCCTGCGCAATCTTCTCCCTCCTATCGGGCTTTATTTTCAGCTCACATTTTTACTTCCCGACTCTTGCACATATGAATCACCCGATAATGTTTAAAGACAGTCTCCTAACAGGACTTAATTGGTAATAATTACAAAACCCCCCACTCTCCCGCACTTGAACATCCAAATTCTTTTTTGTAACCTTGGAAATAATACTGTTGAGAGAATTAATGGACAGACTAACTGAGACTCTGCCTAGGGTCTGTGTGGACAGGGGAGACCTAGATGCATTAATTAGGCAGAAATAATGGTCTGTCTCTGTGCCTGTCTGTCTCTCAGTCCCTGTATGTGTGTCTCTGTGTGCTCCTCTTTGTGTGTCTGTTTGTCTCACTGTACCCTCATGGTAAGCACTTGATATATTGGTGGGACCCAAACTGGTGGCTCACCAATGGCCATGTATGATCTTGTTCCAGGTTTATCTACAATCCATCATTGTGAAACCCATGCTGAATTTCAAGACCAACACAAATGATACCATCCTATTGAGCATGCTTTCTATACCTCCAACATGAGCTATGTTGATTACATATTGGGTTTCTAAGTGTATGAAAAAAACTAGCCTGTATCTATTCAAAAAAAATTCTGAAGCCTTATGTCTATCCCAAGTGGGAGGGTGATGGGTAGCAATTAATGTATCAGTTACCGTCATTTAAAAAATATATATATTCATGGTGGTCTTTATAGTTAAGGAGAATCAAAGATCTAATAGAAAATAACAAAATGAAACCCTTTGACAAATTCTCGTCCCTAGCCGAGAGATTTTCCAATACATTCAGCTAAGGGTATTTCTGACCCGATTCCACACAATACCTTCCCTTACTGTATTTGTAGAGCTGTGATTAAACCCTGCAAACCACAAAGGGTAAATATCACTGCTGTATAGCGCCCTCTTTCTCTCCATTTCACAATAAAACCTTACATTTATGACACAATGGGATACTGATCTGGATGACGTTCTAGATGAGGGCGAGGTGTCAAAGTGCTCAATTTGCACAAGTGTTAAAGAGAACGCATACTACAAGGTTATGTTTAGATGGTAGCTAAAGCTCGCTAACATCTACCCAGGTGCCTCGCCTTTCTGTCCTAAAGGCTGTCACCAACTAGCTGACATGTTACACATGTGGTGGTAGTGTCCAAAGGGTTGCACCCCTATGGAAGAGAGTCCATGAACGTATCCAAAGCGTATTAGACCTGTCTTTTCCTCTGGACCCATGACGTTATCTGCTTAACAGACCGTCGTTACATGATATTGCTAAACACTACAAATAATTGATATCCCATATCGTAACAACTATGAGGTGCCCTATGGCCTCTTACTGGTTGAAGCAAGACGTCCCTTCTGTTGTTTACATTGAGAACACAATTCGGTTTAAATTACAAATGGAAAGACTAACTAGTTTTTTTAATGACCCCTCTTCAAAATTCCAAAAGGTATATCAACCCTGGGTTGAACTCTTCCTCCATACTTCGTTGGAGCTGGCCCCTGCAGGTAGGCTGGGGACTCATGGCGGGCAGGTGTCCCACCTCCCCCAGCCTACAGTTGTCCTGCCCCTTCCTTCTGCTCCCCAGCAGCAAAAGAGTTAAGCCTTAGGGGGGGGGGTGGTAAATGTGTCTGAGGGGGGAAAGCGGGGTATTTAGAGGCCGCCATGATGCGGGAACAGGCCGTTTCTAGGCGGCCCGTTGCACCAAGATGATTGCCCACCCTTGCCCACCCTTCCTCACCCTTGCCCACCCTTCCTGTTTGTATTAACAGAAATGTTAAGATATTGCAACAACAAAAAAAGGGGGGGGTGGGGGTTGATACAAATATACGTTTTGTTACAGGTTTTTGGAAAAGATGTTGACGGGTGGTTGGCCTGCCAAGCTGGGAGAGCCCAAGAGGTATGTGGATAACGTGTATTATGGCGCCCCGATTGGGGTTGGTTGACTAATTCTGCTGGTGCTTATATGGACAGCAGCGGGAGTCTCGAGCCACGGCAACACCGTTACGCTCTGACCTACGGTCGGGCTGATTGGCAGGCGGTACAAAACTCTGGTTGAAATATATAAATAAAGCTGTGACCTTGTTTTCCCCCCGTACTTTGTCTGTCGTTATTTGATGGGGGCTTTTAGCCCCCCCTGCCTCTCTAAGAAAACAATTGCTTGTTTGGTTGATAGCCTAGTATCCGTTCACTCTACTTTCTGGCTTATAATGAGATATTGTAACTCTGTCATTCCGATGTAAACCGTCAGTGTATAACTCAGTTTTGTTTCACTGTTCGACCTCAATTTCTGTATATTCAGATAGTTTTCATCCTATCTCTTCCCCTCCCTCCTTTAAAATTTCTATAACCCTCTAATTAAATACTTCAATAAATGTGAGTATATATAGATTTTTTTTTCCAATGTATTCATCACCAAAACATGTTTTAAACCCAGAAAGTTCCCTACTATTTATTATAAATGTTTGGAATGTAACGTATCATGTGAAGAATATGTGTTGCTGTCCTTCCTATGGAGCTTACAATATGAAATGAATGACATGGCCCAGAAAAATTAATTTTCAATTGATCAGACAGCCAAATAAGCACATTCTCAATCATTACCATTTGGAAAATATTGAATTGAGAATGGAATAGTAACAACCCATTACCGTTTGGAGTAAAGCACTGTGTCTGCTTTGCATATTAGCCATTTCAGAAGATAAAGTGAATTTGTTCTCATTTGGACGGCTATGGTCACTATGCAGCTGTCACACGGTCATTTTAGATTCAAGCACTCTTCCAAACGGTTGCTCTTTCAAACATCTGCAGCTGTGTGATTAATGCAGAGGCTAATTAGCAAAACTAGTAAAGCAGCAGTGATGTCCTGAACTTCCCACTGAAAAGGAACATTCTGCTGTATATTGCAAACATTCCCAATCTATAGGAAGGGCAAACGTGCAAAAGCTATAGAAAGTGCAACTGCAAATCACTGTGTAGGGACAGATCACTACAGTGGGCTCTATGGATCAAGGCAATGTTGGCACATGACAAGAGCGTTTTAACCCTGTGCCTATGTATCAAACGCATTTTGCTCCAATTTGCCCTGGCTTGCACCTTGGGGAGAGTCAGCAGGAGGAGTTGAGGGGAGTTACATGGGGAACAGATTATAATGAGATGTATCACATTCTGCGTCTCTGTCCCAGCATGCACCTTGGGGAGAGTCAGCAGGAGGAGTTGGGGGGAGTTACATGGTGCACAGATTATGAGATGCATCACATTCTGCGTCTCTGTCCCAGCTTGCACCTTGGGGAGAGTCAGTAGGAGGAGTTGGGGAGGAGTTACATGGTGCCCAGATTATGAGATGCATCACATTCTGCGTCTCTGTCCCAGCTTGCACCTTGGGGAGAGTCAGTAGGAGGAGTTGGGGGGAGTTACATGGTGCCCAGATTATAATGAGATGCATCACATTCTGCGTCTGTCCCAGCTTGTACCTTGGGGAGAGTCAGTAGGAGGAGTTGGGGGAGTTACATGGTGCCCAGATTATAATGAGATGCATCACATTCTGCGTCTGTCCCAGCTTGCACCTTGGGGAGAGTCCGTAGGAAGAGTTGGGGAGAGTTACATGGTGCCCAGATTATAATGAGATGTATCACATTCTGCGTCTCTGTCCCAGCTTGCACCTTGGGGAGAGTCCGTAGGAAGAGTTGGGGAGAGTTACATGGTGCCCAGATTGTAATGAGATGTATCACATTCTGCGTCTCTGTCCCAGCTTGCACCTTGGGGAGAGTCAGTAGGAGGAGTTGGGGAGGAGTTACATGGTGCCCGGATTATAATGAGATATATCACATTCTGCGTCTCTGTGCGGCATTCTTTCTGCTTTTCGTTTGCCAAAAAATCCTCCTTATCGGAAGTCTAACATCCTGCATCAGATGTAAAAAACTGTTCTTACATATATTGCAACTCCGCGCCAAAAACCTGAGCAACGCATCAAAGCAAACCTTTTTCTACATTGATACATAGAGCTCAGTAGGTTTTGAACACATAAGGAATACCTACCCTGCCCTGAACATGTAACATTATGCCTTATAACAGATATTTATTAATGACCCACCCCTGCTCATCCAATGCTGGCCCAACTTCTGCGTCCATCCGCCAAGCCCTCCATGTGCTGAGGGGCCCATGCTCCTCTCTGCTGCAGGGCCTTGCCGAAGTACTATCCCCCCCCCCCCCAAACCCCATAAGGTCCGTCCGGCAAATGTCAGAAGTTTGGCCCACCTAGAAGTCGAGGCTAAACTTCCACACCCATCTACCACCAGGGCCTCAATGTACCACAGGGCCCAAGCACCCCTCCGCTGTGGGACCCTTCCTGACCACATCCCCCCCCAGCTAGGCAAGATTGCCCTGCTACAGGGAGCCCAGGTCCAACACTCTGTCCTGAGTCCCGGAAAAGCTGGCGCCCGGCCTGGCGCTCGTTCCCACCGTAACACTAGTGAAGCTTAAACCCGTAAAATGATTTCCCTGTGTAACTCGTTTCCCCGCGTCCTTACTTACATACAAACTATATTTATTCATTTGATTCACATCCGTATGCGTAACCTCGTAGAGATCTGTGAACGTGTGTTTAGTATCATCGCCCTATCATTCTGAAACACTAATTGCAAATTCGATAATAAATGAATCACTGAAATCAAGAACGTTTTTTTTTTTTCTCCATTAATGCGATGTCTGGGGAATTTGTGTAACCAACCTGAAAGCCTTCGAATGCAGTTTTTTTTTTTTTAGGTAAAATTTGTTAGCTTTGTATATTAATCAATTAAACATTCGAGCCGGGCCCTGATTACTTCTTGTATCTGTTGGTGAAGTCCAGGTAGTGGGTAACGCAAACATGTGAATAGAAAATTGAAAAGAAAAACAGTGCAATATGTCTTTCAAGTGAATACATTTCTTGGTAGCCTATA
>WSYH01007435.1:0-33115 GCA_036426205.1 Ascaphus truei | reverse complement strand
CCCCCGTTGCCCGCCGCCCCCGTTGCCCGCCGCCCCCGTTGCCCGCCTTACTCTGTGGGGTTTGCCGTCACCAGGTTACACGATTGTGAATTCGGACGTGTTGCTGAAGATTAAAGATGACGAGGTTTGCAGAAAGGGTCGCGACGGGGAGAAGGACTCGAATAGCGGTGAGACCACGAATCTCGCTAACACTCGTTATAAGGAGAGCCCTCGCTCGCCCTCGCCCGCCCTCGCTCGACCTAAAGGAAGTATACAAACGTGCTACCTGGGAGATGCTGTGACACAGATATCGTGTGCGTGGGAGGGCACACCGAGAGAGACCCTATATATGGGGCACACCGAGAGAGACCCTATATATGGGGCACACACAAAACCCCATCTCTTCCGGCCGGGCCCCGTCTCCGAGTTCCTCTCTGTGCTCGGGTAGCCAGGACACCCCATCCTCCCGGGCCGGGACCCGTCTCCGAGTTCCTCTCTGTGCTCGGGTAGCCAGGACACCCCGTCCTCCCGGGCCGGGCCCCGTCTCCGAGTTCCTCTCTTGTGCTCGGTAGCCAGGACACCCCATCCTCCCGGGCTGTGCCCCCGTCTCCGAGTTCCTCTCTGTGCTCGGGTAGCCAGGACCACCCATCCTCCCGGGCCGTGCCCGTTCTCCGAGTTCCTCTCTGTGCTCGGGTAGCGAGGACACCCCTCCCTCCCGAGGTCTGTGACCGAGGACACGAAACACTCGCCCGTAAACCAACGCAGATTAACCCCTTTCCTGCCGGAAGGGCCCCTAATGCAATCCCCCAGACACTGGCCACACACTCTTGTGCCACTATCGGTGGGAACGGGTTAAAGTGCCTTTGTAGCAAGGATGACCTGTTAACCTCTTCGCTGCCACGGCTTTTTGGCTGTTACAGACTCGTCGGGCGCTGCTATGCGAGGGAAAGGATGTGCAGTCTCTCCTCACCCGGAAAACACGTAGGGCGCATTACAAAGCAGGGCAGTGTATGACGGCAGGCGCTTAACCGCCCAACCTCATTTCTGATAAAGTGTGTTGTTTATTACCGCAGGGCAGAGGTCATTCAACACGCGGTGTGCGCAGGAGTGCGGCAGTGAGATACGCTGGGCCATTATACAATGCCGCATGTGCATGTCCTACAGAAATATTCATCGTCCTCCAAAGCATTGAAAGCTGCTTTAACTTAACCGCTTCAGTCCGTGAGGCCAACAACTGATAGATTTGACCCTTTCTGACCCCTTTACACATTGCATAGTCAACGGGGGTTACATACAAAAGTCGTCTCTCTCTCCTCCCCCCCCCCCTTCTCCATGCACTCATTGTGTAGCATCACACCCCCTCTTCCCCCCCCCCCCCCCTCTCAGTGAGGGGGAGAAGTGGGGTAACACGGGCTATAAACCCCTTCAGTGCCAGGCAGACTCCGGAACTCAGAAGCCTGACGCCCGGGTGGGAAGTAGGAATAACAGCAATAAATAACGTCCAGTGCGGATGCAGCGGGGTGAAAACCCAGCCGAGGCATGGAGGCGTTGGTTCATCCCACAGGACCCGCATGAGGTGGGCGTAACCGGTGTCCCCCACGTGATCGCTGAACCGTAGCGTTTGAGCGAAGCCCACCTCGATCTCAGTGCATGCTGCCCGGCGTGACAGAGGGTGTGGCCTCAAATTGCCCCCGCACTGAGGCAGGTGAGGGGCTATCCCTGCATGATGTGTCCGAGCGGCGGGAGCTGGGGCGCTGTAGCTCTTCTCACACAGGTCACAATTGTTAAAGCTCTGTGCTTCTCCAGTTCCGGGTGTTCTTCTCTTCCTGCGGACGGTTCTTGCAGGGCATCGGTGTTGGCTTTCCGCCTGCCTTCGTCGTCCGTGTCTGGCCTCTTTTCGTTGCTCGTCTTTGCGGGGGGCGCCTCTTCCTCTTGCCGGGTGGGAACTCTCGGGGTACTTGGGGTTGTACAGCGTGGGTATCTCGGAACGCAGCTCTTTGTACGGGGTGGGACGAGTGCGAAGAGTCGGCCTCCTCTTCTTCTGTGAAAACACCAAAACAGTCGCTATATACAAGAAAACTGTGTGTAACTGCCACATCATTCCCTAACTCCCGTAATGAGTGTAAAGAGGAGGAGAAGAGGAGACAGAGAATGAAAGGCACGAGAGATCTCGACGGATGCTGCTGAGATAGAAGGCGGAGCGCGCTGGAGATAGAAGGCGGAGCGCGCTGGAGATAGAAGGCGAGCGCGCTGGAGATAGAAGGCGGAGCGCGCTGGAGATAGAAGGCGGAGCGCGCTGGAGATAGAAGGCGGAGCGCGCTGGAGATAGAAGGCGGAGCGCGCTGGAGATAGAAGGCGGAGCGCGCTGGAGATAGAAGGCGAGCGCGCTGAGATAGAAGGCGAGCGCGCTGAGAGAGGCGGGCTGTGGAGATAGAAGGCGGAGCGTGCTGAGATAGAAGGCGCTCCGCTGGGAGATAGAAGGCCAGAGCGCTTAAGGATCACACGGTTAAACATGAAGTCGGAACACGCACACCTGCATCAGAGGTTAATATTTGTTCCTTTGTCTCTTCTGAAGAACTCAAGGTCGGGCTCTTCCACTAAAGATCCACAGGGAAGTTCCGGGGTCGAACACAGGAATACCTGTGAGAGGCATCAGAATGTGTGAGTCCAGGTGGAGGTATAAGCAAGGACAATAGTCCTCATAATTCAGCACCTACCACCAAGAGAAGTGGGACCTATGATCCCCTAAGTCTTCTCTACTCCTACCCACCAGGTGACAGAGACCGTCTATTAAGGTTCTCCCCGCAAGGAGAGATGGGGTTGGTACAGATAGAACCTAATGTGTCAGGCCCAGAGACAGATGTGACCTGGGAACATGGCGTCTTCTTCTAAGAGCTGGTCCTTCATGCATTATTATAACCTCACTGACAGTCATATGGCTATCCGAACATATCAGAAAAAAGGTTCCAGCCCGGCCGGTTAGCTGTCCCAGCCCCCAAACCCCCCACTTACTGGAGTTGGGGCTGTCCAGCTCTTCCTCTTCCCCGGCTCACCGAGGTCCCTCCAGTCTGGGACGTCGTCCTCGCTGATCCTCAGCAGGATATCGGGACTGACACCGTGATTGAAGAAGGGAGAGAAAACACACTTTGATACTGTGGAGGGGTTTTCAATCTTTCACGTCTGCCTTTATCCGGTTATTGTGGGGTTTCTCTTTGTTTGAGATAGTAATTTCTTTATTCAGTTATTTGAACACGGTGAGCGGAGAATTGGGAGGGGTCTGTATCACTGTGTGTACATGAAAAGTGCACAGCAACAGGCAAGCCCCCCCCCCCCTCTCTGTCCCTTATCACTATTGGCTCTCTGAGTAGGATAGGTGGGCTCGGAGAGAAAAAACCTTAATGACAAACCCCCCAACCCATTCAAAGTCCCAAAAACGTCCAATTTACAATAACTTCTAAAAAAACATACCGTGCCAAGTTGTTGTATAGCACAGTTAGAACGGTTTGGATATTGGGCACAATTAGAACGGTTTTGGATATTGGCACAGTTTAGAACGGTTTTGGATATTGGGCACAATTAGAAAAAACGGTTTTGGATAGTGGCACAGTAGAAACACGGTTTTTGGATATGGGCACGTTAGAACGGTTTGGATAGTTGGCACAGTTAGAACTGTTGGTGATTGGGCACAATTAGAAGGTTATGGATATGTGCACAATTAGTACGGTGTGGCTTTAGGACACAATTAGTAAGGTGGTTGGATATTGGCCAATGTTAGTAGGTTTGGATATTGGCACAAATTAGTAACGGTTTGGACTATAACGAGCACAGTTCAGAACGGTTTGTTGTATTAACGAGCACAGTTAGAAACGGTTTTGGATATAACGAGCAACAGTTAGTTACGGTTTGGATTTTTGGCACAATTAGTACGGTTTGGATTTGCACATTGCGGTTGATCACACAATTAGTAACTTTTGTGGATTATGGCAATCGTTAGAAAACTTTGGTGGCAATTTAGACTTATATTGGACACAGTGTAGAAAGGTTTGGATATTGGGCCAATTAGTTACGGGTTTGGTATTGGCACAAGTTAGAAAACGGTTTGGATACTTGGGCACAAATTAGGATGGTGTTGGTATAAAGGCACAATTAGCAAGACGTGTTTGGATAGAGCACAATTAGAACGGTTTGGATTGAGCACAATTAGAACGTTTTGTGTTGCAATAGGTTGAATACAGAGCCCAGTTAGAAAGGTTTTGGATATAACGAGCACACGTAAGAAAGGTTTGGATAAACGAACACAGTTAGACAGGTTGGATTCAGAGACAGTTAGAAAAGGTTTGATATAACACGCGACAGTTAGAACGGTTTGGATTATAACGAGCACAGTAGAAGGTTGGATATAACGGAGCACAGTTAGAAAGGGTCATGTGGAAAAACGAGCACAGTTTAGAAAGGTATTTTGGATATATACACAGAGCACGTTTTGAAAACGGTTGATACAGCCAGTTTTACACAACGTTTGGATATTAAACGAGCACAAGTTAGAACGTGTTTGGATATAACGAGCACAGTTAGACGGTTTTGGATATAACGAGACACGTTGAACGGTTTGGATATAACCAGCACAGTTGACGTTTTGGATAACGAGCACAGTTAAAACCCCCCGGTGTTGGATATAACAAGCACAGTTAGAACGGTTTTAGGGATATAACGAGCACAGTTAGAAATACGGTTTGGAATATCCCGTGAGCACAGTTACAAACGTTTTGGATATAACGAGCACAGTTAGAACGGTTTGGATATAACAGAGCACAGTTAGAAACGGTTTGGATATACGAGCACAGTAATAGAACGGTTTTGTTTAGGACAGTTAACGGTGGATAACGCACGGAGTTAGAACGGTTTGGATATAACAGCACAGTTTACGAACGTTTGGATATAACTAGCACAGTTAAACACAGGTTTGAGATTAACGAGCACAGTTAGAAAGGTTTGGATATGACGAGCACAGTTAGAAACGGTTTTGGATATACGGAGCACAGTTAGAACGGTTTATTGAGATTTACTGTATATCACAAGCACAGAGATGGATATACAGCAAGTTAGAAGGTTTGAAGAGGGTTCAATAACGTGTATCGAGCACAGTTTTAGAAAGTTTTGACGATATACGAGCCACCGTTACAACGGTTTGATATATAACAGCCACAGTTAGAACGGTTTGGATATAACGAGCAAGTTAGTAACGGGTTTGGATTCACGAGCACAGTTAGAACGTTTGGATATACGAGCACAGTTAGAACGGATTTGGAGATACGAATTAACGAGTGGGTCGACACGTTTATTGAACGGTTTGGATATACGAGCACAGTTTAGACACGGTTTGGATATAACGAAGAGCATCAGTTAGAAAACGGTTTGGATATAACGAGCACAGTTGAAAGCGGTCTTGGATATAACGAGCACAGTTAGAACGGTTTGGATATAAAAACGAGCACAGTCCTAGAACGTGTTGGATATAACGAGCACAGTTAGACGGTTTTATAACGGGTTGTGGCTATAACGAGCACAGTTAGACGGTTTGGATATAACAGCACAGTTAGAACGGTTTGGTATAACGAGCACAGTAGACCGTGTGGTGGATATAACGGAGCACAGTTAGAACGGTTGATAAACGAGCACAGTAGAACGGTTTGGATATAACGAGCACCAGTTTAGAACGGTTTGGATTAACGGAGTTCTAACGGTTGGATATAACGAGCAAGTTAACGTTTTGGATATAAACGAGCACGTCTAAAGGTTGGACAGGCAGTTTGGTTGGAATAACGAACAGTACAACGGTTTGGTTGATATAACGAACACAGTTACAACGCAGTTTGGATATAACGAGCACAGTTACAAACGTTGGATATAACGAAGCACGTTAGAACGGTTTGGATAAACGGCACAGTTTAGAAACGGTTTTTGGAGTATAACGTATCACGTTAGAACGGTTTTTGGATTAACAAGCACAACGCAACTTCTTTACAAAGGTTTGTTTTATATATCCGGGAAACGTGGCGGCTGCACCTTCAAAATCTCATTTCTCCAACTGTCCCCCTGTCTTGTGGGACTGCACTAACAAATAACCCAGCAGGCTTGCGTGTGCACTATGCATGCAGGGATGCATAGGGTCTCTCGTCGGTGGCCTCATATATAGGTTCTCTCTCTGTTGATGCCCATATAAAGGTCTCATCCTCGGTCTGTGCTCCATATATAGGTTTCTCTCTCCGGTGTCGTCGCCCCTATAAACGGGTCTCTCTCCTAGTGTGCCCCAATGATAAGGGTCTCTTCTCGGTGGCCTTGCCCCATACTAGGGTCTCGCTCTCGGTTGTCCATATATAGGTTGTGTCTCATCTGTGCCCCTATAAAGGGGTCGCCTCTCGGTGTCGCCCCATAATAAGGTTTCTCTCTCGTGTGCCCCATATAACAGGGTCTCATCGGTGTGACTCCATATATAGGTTCTCTCCTGTGTGCACATATAAAGGGTCTCTCTCGGTGTGCTCCATATATAGGTTCTCTCTCTGTGATGCCCCCATATAAGGGTCTCTCTCTCTGGTGCCCCATATAACGGGTCCTCTCGTGTGTTCCCGGTCGTCCTCCGGTATTGTAAGGTCCATTCTCGTGTGCCTCATAGATTTCTCCGTGTTGCCCATATAATGGTCTCTCTCGTGTGAGGACCCAATATATAGGGTCTCCTCTTCGGGTGCCCCATAATAAAGGGTCTCTCTCGGTGTGCCCAAGATATAGGGGTCTCTCTCCGGTGTGCCCCATATATGGGTCTCTCGGATTGGGCCCATAGAAAGGGTCTCTCTCTGTGTGCCACTAAAGGGTCTCTCTCGTGGTGAGCCCCATATATAGGGTCTCTCTCTGTGTGCCCCATGATATAGGGTCTTCTGGTGTGCCCCTATATAGCGGTCTCTACTCCACGGGATCGCCCCCTATATAGGGTGCTTCTACATCTCGGTTGTGCCCATATATAGAGTCTCTGTGTGCCCCCATATAAAGTGTCTCTCGTTCTGATGTGCTCCAGATATAGGGTCTCTCTCTGTGTGCCCCACTAAAGGGGTCTCTGCTGTGTGCCCCCACATATAGGAGCCTCTCGGGTTGCCCCAATAGTAGGGTCTCTCTCAGGGTGTTGCCCCGCATATAGGGTCTCTACTCGTGTGCCCCAATAAAGGGTCTCTTCGTGGTGTGCCCCATTGTAAAGGGTCTCTCGTCGTGTGCCCCAATATAAAGGGTCCTCTCATTCATGTGACCCCCATATAAAGGTCTCTCTGTGTGCCCCATATAAAGGGTCTCTCTCGTGGTTGCCCCACACTATAAAGGTCTCTGCTCGGTGCGCTGCCCCTATTTAATTAGAGTCTCTGTGTGTAGACATCATAATAGTGTCTCTCTCGGTGTGGCTAATTATATAGGGTTCTCTCTCTGTGTGCACCCATCATAAGGGGTCTCTCTGTGCGCCCCACATATAGGTCTCTCTCACGACGTGTGCCCCACATATAGGGTCATCTCCTGCTATCGTTTGTGCCACGACATATGGGTCTCTCTCCGGTGTGCCCACCATATAAGGGTACCTCTCTTGGTAGCGTGTCCAGGACCATATAAGGGTCTCTCTCGGTGTTGTGCCCACATATGAAGGGTCCTATCGGTCGTGTGCCACATATAAAGGGTCTCTCCGGTGTGCACCCATAGAAAGGGGTCTCTCTCGGTAGCGTAGCCCCAATAAAGGGTACTGCTCCGGTGTGGCCCCATATATAGGTCCCTCGCGACTGTACTCCTCTCTCAGGGGTGGTTGTTGCCCCATCAAGAGGGTCTCTCCTCCTGCCTGGCCCTATCAGGGTCTCTCTGGGGGCCCCATTAAAGGGTCTCTCTCTGTTGCCCAATATAAAGGGTCTCTCTCTGGTGTGCCACACATATAAATATGGTCTCCTCTGTGTGCCCCATATATAGGGTCTACTGCTCTCTGTGTGCCCCATATTAGGGTACTCTCTCTATGGGCACCCATATATAGGGTACTGCGCTCTGTGTGTCCCATATATAGGTCTCTCTCGGTAGTGCTCCATATAATATGTCTCTTCCGGGGGGGGCTCCCATATATAGGGTCTCTCTGCGGGGCCCCATATAGTGTCCTACTGTGTCTGCCCATATAAAGTTTCCTCTCTCGGTTGGTTCCTCCATATAAAGGTCTCTTCTCTGTGTGCCCATATAAAGGGTCTCTCTTGGTGTGCCCCACATCATAGGGTCTCTCTGTGTGTGCCCAATATAGGGTTCTCTCTCGGTGTGCCCATAATAAGTGTCTCTCTCGGTGTATCAAAGTCTTCTTGAGTCCCATATAAAGGTGTCTCCTCTGGTGGCCCCACATATAGAGGGTCTCTCCTTGCGTCTGTGGCCCCACATATAGGGTCCTCTCGCGGTGTGCCCCATATAGGGTCTCTCTTCGGGTGTGCCCCATATAAAGGGTCTCACTCTCGGTGGCCCCATATAAGGTCTCTCTCGGTGTGTGCCCCATTAATAGGGTTCTTCGGTGTGCCCATAAATAGGATCTCTCTCGGGTGCCCCATGGTACTATGGCTTGCTCCATATATAGGGTCCCTCTCGGTGTGCACCATATATAGGGTCCTCTCTCGGTCTAAAGTCCTCTCGGTTGCCCCATATATAGAGTCTCTCTCGGTGTGCTCCATATAAGTGGTCTATTCCTTGTCTGGTCCTCGGGTGTTGTCGCCATATAGTAGGTCTCTTGTGCCCATGATATAGGGTATCTCTCGGTGGGTCATATATAGGGTCTCTCTCGGTGTTGCCCTATATAGGGTACTCTCTCGGTGTGCCCGCATATATAGGGTCTCTCTCCGGTGTGCCCATATATAGGGTCTCTCGGTTGTTGCCCCATATGTAGGGTCTCTCTCGGTGGACTGGTCTTCGGCGTCCCCATATATAGGGGTCTCTCGGTGGCCCATATATAGGGTCTCTCCGTGTGCCCCATAATAGGGTCTCTCTCGGTGTTTGGCCCCCAATATAGGGTTCTCTCTCGGTGAAGCTGCCAATATAGGGTTCTCTCTCTGTGAGCCCATATATAGGGTCTCTCTCTCTGTGCCACCATATATAGTGTCCTCCTCTCTGTGCCCCATATTAAGGGTCTCTCTCTTTGTGCCCCAATAAGAATAGGTCTCCTCTCGGTGTGCCCCATATATAGGTTTCTCTCGGTGTGCCCATATATAGGTTCTCCTCTCGTGTGCCCCATATAGGGTCTCTCTCGTTTGCCCCATATAAAGGGTCCCTCTCTCTGTGTGCCCATATAAAGGTCTCCTCTGTGTGCCCCATATAAAGGGTCCTCTCTCTCCATCTCTCTTGGCTCTAATATCAAGGTCCTCTCGGGGTGGTGCTCTATATAAAGGGTTCTCTCTTCTGTGTTCCCCATATAAAGGGCCTCTCTCGGTTGTTTCCCCATATAAGGTCTCTCTCTGTGTTCCCATATAAAGGGTCCTCTCTCGTGTGCGCTATATAATGGTCTCTCTCCTGTTGTGCTCTCTAAAAGGGTCTCTCTCTGTTTCCCATATAAAGGTCTCTCTCTGTGTTTCCCCATATAGGGGTCCTCTCTCGGTGTGCTCTAATATAATGGTCCTCTCCTCTGTGTGCCCCTATACAGGGTTCCTCTCTCGTTGTGCCTCCATATTCAGGGTCCCTCTCGGTTGCCCATATATTTTTTCCCTTTTCCTCGCTCTGACATCACTGTCATCTCATTCCGCTCTTCTATCTCTCTCGCTCTCTGTATTTCCATCTCCACCTTCGTTTTTTGCAGAAACCTGCGCTCTATTTAACCTTGCAGCTCTTGATTCCACTTTACGCTTCCTCCCTCTCCTCCTCTCAGTTCTGCTTCAGACCTGACAACTGGTCAGGGAACTACACTCTGCCTTATCTTCTCTCTTCTATCTTCATGCCCTGGCTGCTTTCTCCTCGCCATCCTTGCCTTCTAAACCCCAGACCCTGGCTAACTCCCACACTTCCATGCCTGCTTTCCGCCACTCGTTCCTCTTAACGCCTTGGAGAAATCTCATACGCTCGCAGAGAGCTTCCTGCACTACAATTATGCTATGCCTTTTCAACTCTGGCCTCCTCGCGGCTAGCAAACCTACGTTTCATCACTAATCAACACACCCAAGTCAACCCACGCCGTCTCCTTTTCGTGTCTTTGACTCCTACTCAGACCGCCCTCAGCTGCCTCCTCTTCTTCCTCCTCCATCCACTCAGGAACTTTGCTAACATTTTTAAGTAAAGGTGGAATTCCATACGGCAGAAGAGACATCTCATCTGTTGCCTCCTCCATCCCCAATGCTTCCCACTCTCCTCCCTCCCTCCTCTCCTCCGTTTTCTCCGCTTCTCTCCAACTCTCCTCCTCTTCCTCTTGCCCTCGCCCCTCTACCGTTCCCCCTGCTCGTCCCTCCTGTAATCTGCCTACCATCCCCCACCCTCTCCCCCGTCTGTCTTTTTGGTTGCCCGTTCTCCTCCTGGGCGCATCTGCTTCCCGCTCCCTAAGTCGTGCCCCTTATCTGGCCTCTCCGCCGCTTACCCTCTCCTCCTCCGGTTCTGGCCTTCCCCTCTTCCTCCTCCCGTTACGTACTGTACCTCTTCTCCATCCATCTACTTCGCTTTTTGGATCTCTCCGCTCACGCTCCTCTACCTCTGTCGACTACATTGCCAACTCCTGAGGGCTCTCCTCCCCTCTTTCCTTGTTTTCTGGCGCGCCTGGCGCACACGCGAGGTAGGAGTATTGTCTTCGCCAGCTGACTGAAGCTATGCCAAGATCCCGGTTCAATCCACTAAGAGACGTCCCTCCAGATGGTTTCCAAGAGTGCCTCTTGTGTCCTCCGTGTTCGCTACTGTGGTCGTCCTCCTACGAGGGGCGTGATGCCAGATAGTCTAGGCTTCGATCGTGTCAACGCACCGCTACTTTTCATGACAGTGGGCGATCGATCCTTTGTGTCCCCCTCCTCCTCCGGTGAGGCTGATACTGCGTTAACGGTGGTTTATTTAAGCCTCCGTTTGAGTGGTATGCGCCATCCGTGTCCGTTCCGCCTCCTCCCTGCCGTTGTAGCTCCTCACTTGCCTTACGAGCCATCTCGGTTGTGTCCCGTCACAAGTGCGGTATGGCCTTGCTGGGTGTTCAGCCACTATGGTTTACTTTTGGTCTGGCTGGCGGACTGCCCTGCGCGTATGCTCCTCCTCTGTCATGAATTGAGTCGATAAACGTCTACTGACGTGGGCTTTCTGCTTCTTGAACTCTTTCCTTCCGCTATCTCGGAGGAGGATTGTCTCTTCCTGCCTGATACTCCTCTTCCCCCTACCACTTGCCCTATTGATCCCATTCCCTCTCCTCTCCTAAAACCTCTTGCTCCTTCTTATCCCTACGCTCACACACATTTTTATTAACTCCTCCCCTCTGACTCTGGTTACCTTGTCCATCCTCATTCAGCATTCAACAGTCATACATTACTCAAAAACAGAGCAAGCTGAACCTACCTGTCCTTCCTAACTATCAACCTGTCTCTCCTCCTCTGCTTTTGCTCCAAACTCCTTGACCGTCTTTGTATTCTCTCGATTGCTCCATTTTCCAACACCTATTCTCTCCTAGACCCTCTACAATCTGGCTCCGAACATGCTCACTCCACGGAAACAGCCCTCACTAAATAGACTGACGACTCCATGCTGCCAAAGACAAGGTCACTACACTGCTGCTCATATTTACTCGACCTCTCTGCAGCATCGGAACAATGTGGACCACCCTCTTCTCCTTCACAATTCTCCGTACCTTGGTATTCGGAATAAAGTTTCCGTGGATCTCCTTCTTACCTCTCCCATCGTGACTTTCAGTATCATCTTTGACCACCATCTCTCTCTCTATTTGATATCCCCTGTGTGGGGTACCCCAGGGCTCTGTTCTGGGAAGTCTTATCTTTTCTCGTACACACTCTCCTCTCTAGGTGACACTAATACATCTTTGGGTTTCAAATATCACTCTATGCTGACGACACACAACATTTAACCATTCAACCCCTGACCTTCCCTACACCTGCTATAAAGACCAAAGTTTCTGACTGCCTCTATGCCAAATCATCCTGGATGGTGCATCCGCGACTGAAACTTAACATGCGCAAAAAAAAACAACGTCTCATGCTTCCTCCCAAAACCCTGCCCTATACCTCCTTCAACATTGCTATTGGAATACGATCATTCACCCAGTAGCCAAGCACGTTGCCTAGGGTTACACTTGATCATCTCTCTCTCATTCAAAAACGTTCAAAAACCTGTCGCTTTTTCCTCCGCAAGTATTTCACAAGATACGCCTTCTCTGTTTAATCAACTGCTCAAACTCTACTAGTGCACCTCATTACTCTCCCGTCTTGATACTGTACTCCTGCTGTCCAAGCCCTTCCTGCTCTCAACCTGTATCTCTCCCCTACATCTATCCTTCAAGCTGCTGCCAGAATCCCTCTACTCTTTCCGAGATCTCTCTCAGCTCTCTCCTCTGAAATCCCTCTCCTTCCTCCGGCTTTCCACCAGATCAAATCCCGTATCTCAACTCAATCATTCTACTACTTTTAAAGCTTTACATATAAGGTCTCTATCGGTGTCCCCATATATAGGTCTCTCTCGGGTTGACCCATATATAGGGGTCTCTCTCGGTGTGCCCATATAATAAGGGTCTCTCTCGGTTGTGGCCCAATATATAGGGGTTCTTATTCGGGTGTTCCCCATAGTATGAGGGTCTACTCGGTGTGCCCCTATTAGGGTCTCTCTCGCCGGTGTGCCCCATATATAGGGTCTCTATCAGGGTGCCCAATAATATAGGTCTCTCCTCGGTGGTTCCCAATATAGGGTCTCTCTCGGGTAGCCCTCCCCACGCACACGATAATCTGTGTCACAGCATCTCCCAGTAGCACTTGTATAATTCCTTAGTCCGAGCGAGGGAACGGGCGAGGGGCGAGCGAGGGGCTCTCCTTATAACGAGTGGGTTAGCGAGATTACGTGGGTTATCAACCGCTATGTCGAGCTCCTTCTGACACGTCGCGACCCTTCTGAAAACCCTCGTCATATCTTAATCTTCATGCCAACACTTTCCGAATTCACAATCGTGATAACCTTTTGCGTGAAGGAAAACCAAAGAGTAAGGAGGTGCGCAAGCGGGGGGACGTGGAACAAGGGGCGGCGGTCAAGGACAACGGGGGCAGGCGAGTGGAAGTGGCGCGGAGGGCCACGGGCGGGCGAGGGTTCGCGAAAATGGGGGCGGGCGGGAAACCGGGGGCGGAGCGGGCAACGGCGGGAGGGAGACACGGGGCGGCGACTAACCGGGGCGGCAGAGACTGGAGGCGGGCAACGGTGGGCTAATGTGTGCTTCTCCTCCCCGCATTAGTGCCAAGAGGGATAAGCCAGAGCCACTTACCCATGGCCTGCATCGCCGAGTGGATCTCCTTCATCACGTTGGTGTACAGATCCTTCTGCCAATTCCCTAACAGGCCCCAGCCTCCAGCAGAGAAGGGCGGCCACGTGTGGAACGTCACCGAACCTGGGAGCGGGAAAAGGACGAGACGTGGTGAGTACAACCGACACACACCAACCAAACACACAACACAACAACTAACACACACCACAACACACACACACACACACTAAACCTGTGTGTAACCAGCCTCTGAGACACGGAACAGGGAGAAGCAATTTCATGTGCCTGGGGGGGCAGGGGGATAATAGCAGCTATCCCGCTCTCACTGCACGGCTGGGAGCGCGTCGTGCCTGGGGGGCCGGAGGGGAGGAATATACAGGGTGTACTCGCTGACCAATGCGGCGTGGACGCGCGCGTGCCTGGGGGGGCAGGGGAGAATCACAAGCGTATATCCCGCTCTCGCTGGCCTGTGGGAGCGCGCGTGCCTTGGGGGGCAGGGGAGAATATAAGCTTATCCCGCTCTCACTGGTTGGGAGCGGCGGCGGTGCCTGGGGGGGCAGGGGCAGGGGGAGAATATACGCGTAATCCCCGCTTCACTGGGTCTTGGGAGCGCGCGGTGCCTGGGGGGCAGGGGGAAAATATACAGCGTATCCCGACTCTAGACTGGCTGGGAGCGACTCGGCACTGGGGTGGGGGGGGGGGGGCAGGGGGAGAATTATACAGGGTATCCCGCTCCGGGTTGGGAGGCAGCGTGCTCGGGGGGGCAGGGGGAGAATATACGCGTATTCCGCTCTCTCACTGGCTGGGAGCGGCGTGCCGGGGGGGATAACGTATCCCTCTCGCTGGTTGCGGGCGCGGGAGGGGAGAATATATACAGCGTGTATCCGCTCTGGGTTGGGGAGCGCGCGTGCCTGGGGGGCAGGGGGAAAATAACAGAGTATCCCGCTCCCGATGGCTGGGAGCGGCGTGCATGGGGGGCAGGGGGAGAGAATATACAGCGTATCCCGCTTCCTGGCTGGGAGCGCGCGTGCCGCTGGGGGGCAGGGGGAGAAATATACAGGTATCCGCTCCCGGTGGGAGCCGCGTCCTGGGGGGAGCGCGGGAGAATACACAGTATCCGCTCTCTGGTCTGGGAGGCGAGGATGCTGGGTGGCAGGGGGAATAACAAGCGATCCCGATCTCACTGGTTGGGAAGCGCGCGTGACTGGGGGGGGCAGGGGGGAAATACAGCGTATCCCGCTCTCGCTGGTTGGGAGCGCGCGTGCGGGGGGCGTGGGGGGGGCAGGGGGAGAATATACAGCGTATCGCTCTCACTGGTTGGAGACGCGCGTGATTGGGGGGGGGCAGGGGGGGAGTAATATACAGCGTATCCGCTCTCACTGGTTGGAGGAGTGACTGGGAGGGGAATACAGCGTCCGTCTCGTGGTGGGCAGCGCGTGGGGGGGGGCAGGGGGAGAAGAGTCAATACGTATATCCCGCTCTCGCTGGTTGGGAGCGCGCGTGCCTGGGGGGGCAGGGGGAGAATATACAGCGTATCCCGCTCTCGCTGGCTGGGAGCGCGCGTGCCGGGGGGGGAATACAGCGTCCGCGTAGCGGTGGGATGCGCGCGTGCGGCAGGGGGAGAATATAACAGCGTTATCCCGCTCTCGTGCGGTTGGAGAGCGCGGTTAACGCCTGGGGGGCAGGGGGTGAGAATATAACGAACTATCCCGCTCTCCGCTGCTGGGAGGAGCGCGATGCACTGGGTGGTGGCAGGGGGAGAATATACAGCGTATCCCGATCCTCAGCTGGCTGGGAGCTGGCGTGCCTGGGGGGGCAGGGGAGAGACGTATACAGCGATCCCGCTCTCGCTGGCTGGGAGCGCGCGTGCCTGGGGGGCAGGAAGGGGAGAGAATATACAGCGTATCCCGCTTGCTGGCTGGGAGCGCGCGTGTCCTGGGGGGCAGGGGGAGAGAATATACAGCGTAATCCTCGTCTAACTGCTGGTGAGCGGCGTGCTGGGGGGGGCAGGGGGAGAATATACAGCGTTAATCCCGTCTCCATGGCTGGGAGCGCGACTTGCCTGGGGGGGCAGGGGAGAATATACAGCGTATCCCGCTCTCGATGGCCTGGAGCGCGCGTGCTGGGGGCCAGCAGGGGGAGTATACAGCTGTATCACTCGTCTCCTGGCTGGGAGCGCGCGTTGCGTGGGGGGCAGGGGAGAATATACAGCGTATCCCGCTCTCGCACTGGCTGGAGCGCCGCTTGCACTGGGGGGCAGGGGCGGAGAAATACAGCGTATCCCGCTCTCAGTTCTGGATGGAGCGCCCGTTGCCCTGGGGGGTGGCCCAGGGGGAGAAATACTACAAGCGTATCGACGCTCCTCGCTGGCTGCGAGCGGCGTTTGAGCCTGGGGGGGCAGGGGGAGAATATAAGGCGTAATCCCGCTCTACTCCTGGTGGGACGAGCGCGGTGCCTGGGGGGGCAGGGGGAGAATATACAGCGATCCCACTCTCGCTGGCTGGGAGCGCGCTTGCTTGGGGGGGCAGGGGAGAGAAATATACAGGTATCCCCGCCTCCTGTGTGGGAGCGGCGTGCCTGGGGGGGCAGGGAAGCGGAGAAATATACAGCGTATCCGCTCTACGCTGGTGGAGCGCGCGTTGCCGGGGGGTGCAGGGGGAGAATATACAGCGTATCCCGCTCTCGCTGCTGGGAATGAGCCCGCGTTGCCCTGGGGGGGCAGGGGGAGAATATTAGAGCTATACCGCTCTCGCCTGGCTGGGTTGAGCGCCGCGTGCCTGGGGGGGGCAGGGGGAGAATAGACACAAGCTAGTCCCGCTCTCGATGGCTGTGGGGCCGCGCGCGTCCTGGGGGGAAGGGGAACTATACAGTCGTATCCCCCGCTCTCGTTGGCTGGGAGCGGCGTGCGGCTGGGGGGGGCAGGGGAGAAATTAGCAGGTATCACGCTCTCGCTTGGCTGGGAGCGCGGAGGCGGGGACATGGGGGGGGCAGGGGGAGAGAATACGCGTATCCCGGCTCTTCGTGGCTGGGATGCGCGCTGGTTGGGGGGGCAGGGGCGAGGGAGTATATACAGCGATCCCGCTCTCCTCGCTGAGTGGAGAGCGCAGCGTGCCTGGGGGGCAGGGGGAGAATATACAAGCATATCCGCTCTCGCTGGTGGGAGCGCGCGTGCCTGGGGGGGCAGGGGAGTCAATATAACAGCGTATCCCGCTCTACGATGGTTGGGAGACGACGCGTGCTGGCGGTGGGGCCAGGGGGAGAATATCAACGTATCCCAGCTCTCGCCTCGCTGGCTTCGGACGCGCGTTCGTGGCCTGGGGGGGCAGGCGGAGAATAACAAGTATCCGCTCTCTCCGCTGGCTTGGGAGCAGCGAGTCCTGGGGGGGTCAGGGGGAGAGAGAATATACAGCGTATCCCGCTCTCGTGGTGTGGGAGCGCGCGTGCCTGGGGGGGGGCAGCGTGGTGAGAATATACAGCCGTTATATACCCGCTCTCGCTGGCTGGGAGAGCGGCTGTGGCCTGGGGGCAAGGGCGAGAATAACACATGTATCCCGCTCTGCTGCTGGGGAGCGCGCGTGCCTGGGGGGGGGTCAGGGTGGAGAATAACAGCGTAATCCCGCTCCGCGGTTTGGGAGCGCCGTGCCTGGGGGGGCAGGGGAGAATTACAGCGTATCCCTCTCTCGCTGGCTGGGAGCCGGCGCGTGCCTGTGGGGGCAGGTGGGGCGAATATACATCGTATCCGCTCTCGCTGGTTTGGGATCGCGCGTTGCCTGTGGGGGGCAAGGGGAAGAAATATCCACCTAATTTATATCCCGCTCTCGCGGCGGGAGCGCGCGTGCCTGGGGGGGCAGGGGGAGATATACAGCGTCTCCCCCTCATCGCTGGTTGGGAGTTTACCTCCTCCCTTGATCTGGTACCTTTCCATCCTCATTCAAGCATGCAACAGTCATACCATTACTCAAAAACAGAGGCAAGCTGACCTACCTGTTCCTTCTAACTACAACCTGCTCTCCCTCCTGCCTTTTTGCTCCAAACTCCTGACCGTCTTTGCTATTCTCTCGATTGTCCATTTCTCAACCACCTATCTCTCCTAGACCCTCTACCAATCTGCTCCTTCCGAAACTGCTCACTCCACGGAAACAGCCCCTCACTAAAACTGACGACTCCATGCTGCCAAAGACAGAGGTCACTACACCTGCTCATATTTTACTCGACCTCTCTGCAGCATCGACAATCGTGGACCACCCTCTTCTCCTTCACAATTCTCCGTACCTTGGTATTCGGAATAAAGTTATCCGGGATCTCCTTCTTACCTCTCCCATCGTACTTTCAGTTCACTCTTGTTGACACCACTCTCTCCTCTATTGATTCTCCTGTGGGGGTACCCAGGGCTCGTTCTGGGACAAGTCTTTCGTTTCTCTGTACAACACCTCTCCTCTAGGTGCACCTAATCACATCTTTCGTGGTTCAAATATCACCTCTATGCTGACGACACACAACATGTTAACCATTTCAACCCCTGACCTTCACCTACACCTGCTATACAGACCAAAGTTTCTGACTGCCTCTACTGGCAATATCATCCTGGATGGGCATCCGCCGACTGAAACTTACAGGCAAAAAAACAGAACGTCTGCATGCTTCCTCCCCAAAACCCTGGCCCTACCTCCTCCTTCAACATTGCTATTGGAAATACGATCATTCACCCAGTAGACCCAACACGTTGCCTATGGTTACACTTGATATCCTCTCTCTCATCAAAAACGTTTCATAAACTGTCGCTTTTTTCCTCGCAAGTATTACACAAGATACGCCTTCCTCTGTTAATCACTGCTAAAACGTCTGACTACAGGCCCTCATTATCTCCCGTCTTGTACTGTAACTCCTGACTGTCCAAGCCTTCCTGCACTCTCACTGTATCCTCCCTACATCTATCCTTAAGTGCTGCGCCGAATCCCTCTACTCTTTCCAGATCTCTCTCAGCGTCTCCCTCCTGAAATCCCTTCTTCCTGGCTTTCCCAAACATCAAATCCCGTATCTCACACAATTCCATCATTTTCTACTACTTGTTAAAAGTCCTTTACATATAGGGTCTCTATCGGTGTGCCCCATATATAGGTCTCTCTCGGGTGTGACCCATATATAGGTTTGGGGTTCTCTCTCGGTGTGCCCATATATAGGGTCTCTCTCGGTTGTGCCATATATAGGGGTTCTCCATCGGTGTCCCCATAATAGAGGTCTCTCCTCGGTGTTGCCCCTATATAGGGTCTCTCTCGCGTCCTGGCTACCCGAGCACAGAGAGGAACTCGGAGACGGGGCACAGCCACGGGGCAGGACTCGTGCCTTAGACCAGCGGTGCTCAACTCCAGTCTGCAAGAGCCCCCAACAGGTCAAGTTTACAGGATATCCCTGCTTCATCGCAACTGGCTCCGTCAGTGGCTCAGTCGAAGACTGAAGCACTGATTGAGTCACCTGTGCTGAAGCAGGGATACCCTAAAAAGTTGAGCACCCCTGCCTTAGACAAAGCTTCAGTATTCCTAGAATCCTCCTCTCCCGGGCAGGGCTGTTACAGCGAGCCCCGACCGGCATATAAGGACCGGGCCCTGGTCTTATTAACCCCTTGTCAGCCTGACTGGCCTGCAATGCCGTGTTTTACACGCCCTCCTACCATGCCCGACAATGACACGATACGCCCCTTCTTCACATTGTAAAAGTAGACCTTCGTATTAAGCTGTTGTGAGATAATTAGCTTGCAATCCCTCATCCAGATATTAACCCCTTACCAGCTGACGTCGGCTAGCCCTGTTTTTATTTAACCTGTCCAGTGCTGGACACATTTCCCTCTGGTTTGGAATGGTGTATATTTGAGAGCATTACTGTAAGGAATTGCGTCCGCACCCTTCACCCCCGCCCCCATATTCTGTGTGTTAACTACTATATGTGCTATACAAGCAGACATTTTTTAACCTGTTAAGTGCCAGGCCTTATGCTCTGCAAATGACCATTTGTTTTTCTCTTAACGCCTCTGGAGCTGATCGCTCTGACCCCCTGGACAAGCAACGGGGGAGGGGTGGGGGGGGGCTCTGGCTAAGCACAGCAAACACTGGCTGTATTCTAACCCCTTCCAGTGCTGGTCCTGGCATGGGAGAGTTTGTACTGCGCTGCGGAGGCTCCAGTGGATAGGACCTGCTGGTTACCCAACTCCTGAGTGCCTAATTCCCCAGTTGCAGCATTTTACTGCCTAATGGGAATTACTGCGTGCCTTCTGACCTTGGGTGTGACACGTTACGCCCCCTCCCTGCCGGGAGCCCTTCACAGCATGTCCTGGGTATATTGGACCCGCCTGCCCCTTTGGCAGTGGCTAATATGTTTAGAGCATGTACCGTCCCTGACGTGGCCTCCTGCCGCGTGGCTCTCAGCTTTGCACACCCTAGGCACCGTATGCAGTAGTACCGGCTCTTTAAAGGTCCAGTCCCGCGTGGCAGTATGGTTCGGAGAAGACGAGAACGTGGCCGTGGAACACCTTTTTGCTGCCGTATCAGGATTTTAAAAATAAATGCGGTCCACAGATTTGAAATGAAAGCGTGAAAAGCACATCACTTTCTATGCAACGCCGCGCAGACAGACCTCGCACAGCACGCGGGATATACAAGCGGTCTTATCCCAAGTCTGGACGGATGACGAGTCCGCTCTCTCTAATAGGGTAATCGGATGTGTTTACTCCCTAATGGATGACTGCTAAAAAGATAAGGAGATCGGAGCGAGAGCAGGCCGTAAAATGCAGGCTTTAGCTCTATTTACAAACACTAACATTGGAAAAAAGTCTTCAAAAGTAATCCTCCCCGGCTGCTGCTTCTAGTAACGAGACGTCGGGCTCCCGGCTGTAACCTGTGAAACACCGCGCAGGCGGTGGGACT
The DNA here is from genome assembly GCA_036426205.1 of Ascaphus truei. Taxonomy (NCBI): domain Eukaryota; kingdom Metazoa; phylum Chordata; class Amphibia; order Anura; family Ascaphidae; genus Ascaphus; species Ascaphus truei. Next base: position 12,745 of record WSYH01007435.1, on the reverse strand, counting down.
TCATCCTGTGCGGCTCCGTATCGAACGTGTTGGTAAAAGCCGGGAAAGGTACAGCAGTAATTCACAGATTGTCATCGGGGCCAAGTTACAAACGGGATTTGGTTTTAACTGAAAAAAACAAACATTGCGATCGTTCATCTTCTGCTTCAAACCGATTTGGAACGGAACGTTCCTGAGATTAACCCCGAGCAGCAGAGTCCCCCGTTACAAAGCCGCTTTTATTATGTCTAGGAGTCGTGGAAATGGTGTTTTTAAGTCGATATTTGTCAGAAAAAAGGAAACCGCAGGTGGATTCCAGTAATTAGTAATATATTTGTATATATTTGCACTGCTGACTCCTAGCTTCCATTTTGATGAACCTATTTCTCTACGTGTTACTTTAAGAAGCCTTCCCGCGTTCCGCTTCTGGCCGGCGGCCCGCGTCCGACGCACTCTGGAGAGCTTTACCTTTCACCACTTAGCAATTGGCAGCTGTTTGATGGAAGTAATAGGAACGAGGTCTGAACTGACTGTTTAATGCAAGGGGTCTCAACTCCCGTTTCAAGACTTCCCAACAGGCCAGGTTTTCAGGATATCCCTGCTTCAAAACGTGGCTCAATCAGTCCTTGCTTTAGCACAGGCGACTCAACTAGAGGTGCGGTGTTTGATTGAGCCACCTGTGCTGAAGCTGGAATATCCTGAACACCTGACCTGTTGGGGGGTCTTTGGTCCTGGAGTTTGCCACCCCTGGTTTAATGGTTACATTAGGATTCCTACTGAACATGTAACATGACTATTACGGGAATGGTTCTTTTGATGCGTTCTGGAATATATATATATATATATATATATATATACACACACACACACACACACACACACTTTAGTTTTTCGCACAACCCATTTTCCTGGGATTGCTCGTTTTGTGATGAGATAAAAATGCAGAAGAGTAAAAGCGTTGCACTTTAGCCCCATTCCTGCTGGAATTACAACATGGGGGAAAGGACATAGCCATGTAACACCTGCAGCAGTGCGAACCCTTCCTCTGCCAGGTGCACAAGGTGCTGCATGCTATCTTTGTATCAGTTTCGGTGCTACAGGTGATGTCTGCCATCACGTGGCAAATGATTTTACACACCCACCTCCACCTGACTCCAATGAAATAGACACATCATATCATCCAAAGTACAGAAAGCAACGTTTTGGCCGCTGGGACCTTCCTTACATTGATAGCCGAAGCCACGATGCAGGGAACAGTCACCAATTGTGGACAGCACTTTCCTGGACCTCTTCATTATACGCCACTGGAGTCATTGCTGAGCAAATGTAGGTTAGAAAGCCTAATGGTGAGAAGCACAACGAGATGACACTAAGCCAGGGCTCTGAGGCACGTTACGGGCGCAAATAAAACACAGGAAAGATGGCCACTGCCGTTCCGAAGCTGCGGTGACTTCAGAAAAGTCCTAGTTTAAAAGGACCTGCAAAAAATGTTTTTAAAGTCAATATTCTTCCAAAACCCACAGTAAAGTGAAATAGGCAGAAGTGTACAAAAAACAAAATGGTCGTATAAGTGGGACTGGGGATGCGAGGGCTTGATTTTTTTTAATGTAAATGGTACATATTTTATATGTCTGCAATATAACCTCTTCAGCCCGAGGATGACGCGCAAGGCATTGCTAAACAATGCTTTGCCTGCCCCGGTGTAAGCTGAAGGGGTTGGTCAGTGTTTGAGATGCTGGACCTGGCATTATGAGGCGTGTGATGTATGTTGTGTCTATGCTGCACTCGGTATGAGTAATCTGCCCACACGAAGGCACTCTGGGCATTGTGTACGTGTAACGCATGGTCGGGTCTTGTTAAGTGGTAAGAGCTGCACTCGCCAGAAGTTCAGAGTCCTAACCAAACTGGGAATACCTGGTGATCACAAGCGGTTTTCTACGGTCATTTCCATGTTTCACTAATTTCTGATTTCGTGCTCTAAGTCAATACTATATTTAGGTAGGAATATGTTGTTGTTTTTTTAATATATATATCTTTATTACAGCCTGAATAATGTAGTGATAACTTCAGCAATAAAACCTGTTTTTACTAAATGTCACAAGGTGTTTCCTTCATCGCTGATTCTCCATTGCACGCCAGCCAGTCCCCCAATGGGCCGCACGAGGTCTCTCCGGGCTAATCCGTAAATAGGGACCAGTAAACTCTACAGGCATGGGAAAAAGCACCGGGAAAGTCACTCCAGCCATAAACACAGGTCCTCCTGGAGTAATCGTGGGAAGACTCGGAAAATCTCAGCATGTGCTTTGAGCTGCGACCCCATGCCCGGGAGCCGCAGAGTTTTGTGCCCCCCCCCCCCTCCATATGACTGCGTCAAATGACGGCGAGGGTCATGTCACGTGACCCCGCTGTGTCATTTGCCGTGCGTCGCCATTGCAACGTGTCGCCGAAGACCAGCAGAGAGCAGGTAAGTGAGTTACAGAGACCTCACGCCTCCCCCGGCATTTAAATGCCGTGGGGAAGAGCGCGGGGCCCCTGTAACCGCCCACGCCCCCCCTACAAATTCTCGCGTCCCCCCCCAGTTTGCGCACCGCTGTTAACTAAGGCAATGTGTAAGGTCTTTGTCCTTTATGCATCAATTTAAGATGGTGGAAGTGCCGGAGGAGGCGTGACTGATTATAGTGAGATGGGTAACTGGGCACCTGTGTGTGGGACTCTCACTACAATCTACATCACAAGATCTGCAGTGTTTATGGTCGGGCCGTTTTCTGGATCCCAAGTCTGCGCCAGGTCACAACCGACAAAACTAGTGCACTGCATCAAAACACACGTTCCCTGCTCCTTAATTCCCTCGGTACGTGGCCCCTGCAGGGAAGAGACTAAAGAACAACTTGTGTACTGAATAAAAACCTTAAAAGTGGTGGAATAACAAGTAATCCCGTCCTTCAGATCAGATGGGTGAGCGACGGATACCTGCCGCCGGCTCCGCTGTTACACGCAGAGCGTTCTCATAACGCAGGCTGGGATCCTACGCTCTTCCGTGATCGCATTTATAATGCGCCCACATATTCCGTAGCGCAGTACATCAGGGTTGGAGGATGAAAACAATGCAGTAAGAAAGGTACAGTGTTGCAGTATGTAAGGCGGGTGCTGCCCCGAGGACCTTCATGTATAAGGAAGGGGAAGTGAACGCGCGGTGCAGGGGAGAAGATGCGGGGTGTGTCTCGGGTAGTTGCATGTTATTGGGAGTGGGAGTGTGCGGATGTAGAGCTGTGCGCAGGAATTGCATCACTATACACGAGAAATACTTTACCAAACACCAATAACGGAGCTGCTGTAACGTCAGCAAAGTAACATTTGTAGCAAATCTAACGGAGCCAAAAGATTTGGTGTGGCCTAATGCTCTGGGGCGTGGACGTGTTTGCTTTACTTTTGGCAAATAAAAATATCACCTACAAGCAAATTCATGGCTCATACTGGTCTGCAAACCTGCCCTTCCCCATTATCTCTTAGCATGCAGTGCTTCCACTGCAGCCAGGGATTCTGGGTAATGACATGCAAATGATCACACACTGTCACCTTTTACTCTTCGCGAAACCTGCCCTTATCAGAGAACCAACATAGATCAGAGGGAGACGCACTTTAGCTGTACAAGCTTTGCTTGAACACAGTAGCTTCCAGCCAGAAGTAATACCCCCACCCCCCCCCCAGTCTCAGCTCGTTAACAAACTTAAATTACACACTGAGAAGTTCGCATTAAACAAAAGAAATACCACATCAGACGCTGTGCCCGTAACCCTGCTACTGCCATTAGAGCTCTGCCCCCTAGGGGACTGACCACTTAACCCTGTCACTGCCATTAGTACGCTCTGCCCCTAAGAGAGACTGACCCCTTAACCCTGTCCACTGCATTAGTACGCTCTGCCCCTAGGAGGGAACTGACCCTTAAGCCCTGTCACTGCCATTAGTAACTTTGCCCCTAGGAGGACTGACCCTTTACCATGTCACTGCCATTAGGTACACTTTGCCCCTAGAGAGACTTGACCCCTTAACCTGTCACGGCCATTAGTACGCTGCCCTAGGAGGGACTAACCCCTTAACCCTGTCACGCCATTAGTACGCTTGTCCCTAGGGAGACTGACCCCTTAACCTGTCACTGCCATTGTACGCCTTTGCCCCTAGGAGGACTAACCCTCTTAACCATGTCACTGCCATTAGTACCTTTGCCCTAGGAGAGACTGAACCCTTACCCCTGTTCAACTGCCATTAGTACCTCTGCCCCTAGGAGGGATGACCCCTTAACCCTGTCACTCGCATTAGTACGTCTGTCCCTAGGAAGGAGACTGACCCCTAACCCTGTCACTGCCATTAGTACGCTTTGCCCCTAGGAGAGACTGACCCTTAAACCATGTCACTGCCATTAGTACACGTTTACCCCTAGGAGGGGACTGACCCCTTAACCCTGTCACTGACATAGTACACTTTGCCCCTAGGAGGGACTGACCCTTAACCAGTGTCAATGCCATTAGTACACTTTGCACTAGGGAGAGGACTGACCCCTTAACCATGTCACGTATTAGTACGGCTTTGTCCCTAGAGAGACTGACCCCACTAACATGTCACTGACATTAGTACACTTTGCCCCTAGAGGGACTGACCCCTTAAACCTGTCACTGCATTAGTACCTTTGCCCCAGGAGGGACTGACCCTAACACCTGTCACTGCCATTAGTAACGTGCCCCTAGGAGGGACTGACCCTTAAACCTGTCACTGCCATTAGTAACTCTTGCCCCTAGGAGAGACTGACCCCTTAAAAATGTCAACTGCCATTAGTACGCTTTGCCCCTAGGAGAGACTGACTCTGAACCATGTCACTGCCATTAGTACACTTTGCCACTAGGAGAGACTGACCCCTTAACCCTGTCAATGCAATTAGTAGCTTTGCCCTAGGAGGGACGACCCTACAAGTCACTGCCATTAGTACGCTTATCCCTAGGAGGGAATGACCCCTTAACACTGTCCCTGCCATTAGTACGCTTTGCCCTTAGGAGGGACTGACCCCTTAACATGTCACTGCCATTAGTACGCTTTCCCTAGGAGGGACTGACCCCTTACCTGTACATGCCATTAGTACACTTTGCTCCTAGGAGGGACTGGCCCTTAACCATGTCACTGACATTAGTACACTTTGCCCCTAGGAGAGACTGACCCCTTAACCATGTCACTGCCTTAGTACACTTGCTCCTAGGAGGGACTGACCCTTACAACCTGTCACCTGCAATTAGTAACTCTGCCCTAAGAGGGACTGACCCTTAACTGTCACTGCCATTAGTACGCTCTTGCCCTCGGAGGACGACCCCTTAACCTGTCACTGCCATTAGTGACGCTCTGCCCCTAGGAGAGACTTACCCCTTAACCATGTCACTGCGATTAGTACGCTTTGCTCTAGGAGGGGACTGACCCCTTAACCATGTCACATGCCATTAGTACGCTTTGCCCCTAGGAGGGACTGACCCTTAACCCTGTCACTGCATTAGTACACTTTGCCCTAGGAAGAGACGACCTTAACCAGTCACTGCCATTAGTACGCTCTGCTTTAAGAGGGACTGACCCCTTAACCTGTCACTGCCATTAGTACGCTCTGCCTAGGAGGATCTGACCCCTTAACCCTGTCACTGCCATTAGTACACTTTGCCCCTAGGAGAGACTGACCCCTTAACCATGTCACTGCCATTAGTACGCTTTATCCCTAGGAGGGACTGACCCCTTAACCCTGTCACTGCCATTAGTACGCTCTGCCCCTAGGAGGGACTGACCCCTTAACCATGTCACTGCCATTAGTACACTTTGCCCTTAGGAGGGACTGACCCCTTAACCTTGTCACTGCCGGGTTACGGTCATCCAAGAAGATGGCTGCTTGCACCTAGAGCTCAGTTTGGGCCTTTGCAGAATCTGCAGCCATCCCAGCACGAACTGGCTCAAAAAGCTAAAAGAAACACAGCGGTGGGTAGCCCAGGCTCTTCAACGAGGCGTGTATTGTCACTGTGACCCCTCGCTCTGTGTAATACAAAGATTCTGGATTCAGCAAACAATTGCATACTGAGAAAGTAAACAGTCCTAGAGATTGTCAAGTACGGCACCCTGCAGCGCCCGTGGCGGTGAATACGCCGCTCACAAGCGCTCCCACCCTTCACCTCCGCAGAGGTCCCTCAAATGGACAATATCTCCTCTACAGGACAAGGGTTAATACACAACCCTGGTGAAAAGTGTGTTATCAGATAGCGCCTGAATCTCAATTGTGATCCTGTGATTGAGGATACCAGACAAACTATACAATATAGTGAATCTTATAGGTGATTAAAATAAATCCTATAATAATTGGCGATTGTTCAAACCAAAGTGCAAATCATAAGTGCAAATAAACTTCTGAGTAAGATGCTGCTCAACCTTATGTCAGGATTACTTTCTTAATCCCCGTAGTTAGCGATGTCCAGGATAATCTGGGAGCGCAATGTCATGAAAAATAAAAACATATATACAAATGGTGCAATATGTCTACAACTTCTTGTGTGAAATCTACGCTTCTTTCCTCCAACGCATTTTATACTCGGATTAATCTGTGCCAACGTGTGCATAAAGGTATCTTCAGATTTGTAGAGTTTTCTCCTTTTACAGCGACAGCAGTGACGTGCAGTTTAGGGAAGTATCCACGGGGTTCTGACAGAGTTCTGACAGAGTTCTATGGGGTCCTCACCGTGAGTCCTGTCTGTAAATAGCAAATAAAACACTCCTGAAGAAACCTCGGATGAGGAGAAACGCGTAGAGTGTTACAAAGAACACCACCTATCCATCCTAAGTCACCGTGAGAGTTCCCGCGAGAGTCCTCTGGAACCCGGAAGTGCGAGAGACGCGATCACTCCATTGTACCGAGTGGAGAGACAGCTCCAAGACCTCCATCAGCGGCGTAGATATTTTGATCAAACTGCACTGTTTACATTGAAACCATGTGAGTGGATTTTAATATATTCTGCAGATAAATATTGCGTGACAGTCTATACTATGTCTGTTCTTCTTTTAACTATTGCAAAAGGTGAAGATACTTCCCTAAACCACATGTAACGGGTATCCCCCCCCCCAATCACAGATATAGTGTGGGTGCGGAGAACATACGGTGTTACCAGGTGTGGTGCGTTACCTGTTAGGCTCACAGGAGGGCTGAGCTTCCGCCACAGGGAACCTGGGGCAATTATAGTAAGAGTAACCCTGTACTCGGTGCAGTGCCTCCACCTGCGATGGTTCCCAGCAGAGCAGGAATTGTTCCTCGCAGGACACATACAAATACTCACACACCATAAGTATGATAACCAATAACGTTTACTTAGGAAACAGCATACCACGCAAATACTGCCAACATAACACACCATTAACATGCACAGAATGACGGGTGTCCCTCTCTAGAGGAGACACTAACTAATGCGCCTCGCAGGACGCTTCCCCAACACAGGATGATCCCACCCCGTGTCCATAAGATCCCCACCCAATGTCCCACACTCATGCACAGAGAGAGAATATGGGTGACTGCGCAGTCACTATTAAGCTAATGGCCAGTTGGTGCACTTGTGGCTTTAAAGTACCTGCCCGAGCACTCCAGTGCTCGGATCCGCAACACTTCGCAAAGGATCTGTCGCTCAGCGATTCCGTCTGATCCCAAGCTGGAGATAGTTTCTGTGGCCCCGACTTGAGCCCGAACCTCTTCACTGGAACCGCAGCGTCCGCTGAGTCCCTATCTAACACTGGCGCTACTGTGACAGGATCCCTAACCTAGGGCCTGTCCCTGTAGCACCACAAACTGGGGAGTGAGGACTTCTCTGGGACCTAAGGGGGTAGTAGCCTGCTCCGCTCCCCTAACTCTTCCCAGTCCTGACTCTAACCGATAACTAGCAGCGCTTGCAGCAACGCACTGCAACTTAATACTAGGCCCTCTTGTCCGCCCTCACAGCACTGACCGCTGTGACCGGACAATAAGGCACCTCACGACACTTCGGGCAGCGTCCCTAATCTAGGGCCATCCCTGGTCAATTACCCACTAGCCTGAGAGAGAGTTGGGGCCTACCTGGGATATAGGGGACCTTACGTGGCGCAGGAACTTCACTCGCTCCTTGCACCCTTCCTGCTCCCAGCTCCAACTAACGTAAGTGACAGGGTCCCTAACCTGAGGGCTGTCCCTGGCAACACTCACTCTACTGTGTGACTCAGGGCTATCTCGGGCCTTGGGGGCTGCTGGCCTAGTGCAGGGAGTCACTGACTCCTGCACCCTACCTCCTTCCCTTGGCTGCTCCTGGGTCGGACTGACTAGCGTGGGCTCAGCGCGCGAAATGTATCTCCTTGCTTCTGCCAAGTCATCCTCCAGCGCTATTGGCTCCCTGGGGTCATGTGGCTCTGCCCCTATGCACCCTGGGGGCTGACAGTCCTGCACTGCGCATGCGCGAGCTGTTTGGGGGCCTCCCGCGCTAGCTGGCTCCTGCGCAACGGCATTAACAATGGCGGCGCCCTGCTTCCCGAGCCGCCGGGACCTTCGCGACGCGACCGCGGCCTTAGCAACGGCCTGCTCGCGTCCCCGGCCGCAACTCTAAGGTAACGCGCTGCTCGCGCACCTGCCCCCTCATTCCCTCGCGCGCGGCGGCTGTGCGCTGAGGACGGAGGGGGGTCAACTCTGCAAAGGGGGACCTGGCTACATACACGTAACCAGGCAGCAGCGGGAGGAGTGCGGGCAGCGCGTGGCCTGGGAACAAGGGGGCTGAGAGGAGATATCGCTGGAAGTGTCGCTTGTGCCGGCCGCGTGCAGCTGTTGGGAGGTGAGATGCCTGAAACCATGACAAGGACCTGAGAGCTGCATATACACCACAGAGCACTGCAGGCCAAAGGAGGAGTCCCACTGAACACAACTGTGACGGGAGGGGGTAACCAGGCTATATAATAAAGGTCAAGCCCGTTTGGTTACCCCTGCTCTGTGTATAAGGGTCTCAGAGAATTAGCTCTTGGGCCCAGTAACATTGTATTACAGCATTATACTGTCTGTAATAAAACCATTTGTTGTGTTTTTCCCTTTCCGGGCGTGCCAGCGAGCAGGGGTTGCTGGGGTATGAGTTTCAAGGGGTTTTTGCGGAGGATCCGTTGTCCGAATGTGCGTAGGAGTTTGGGGTCCAGAGTTACCGGTTCCCCAATAAATGTACCCGGGAATCAATATGGAGATTGACAATAGAAATATACAGAATTCTAATGATTTGTTACCTCTGAATAGGAGAGATATAGTTCACACTCAACGTAAACCCAAATCCACATTTTACCCTAGTCACCACAAAGGACATCATCCTAAAGTTTTCCATCAGATGATATTAGAAGATTTCGATAAATTGACGAAAGAAAGTACACATTCTACATTTAAAAACAATTTAGCTAAAAAGGAGAGGGAAGCCTTAGAAAGCCTCATATGCAATGACTTTATAGTCATCCAACAGGCAGACAAGGGGGCGGGGGGGGGGGGGGGGAGTTGTCATTCTAGATAATAGCTACTATATGGAAGAGGCATATAGAATACTAAATGATGCCAACACATGAATTATTAGATAAAAATCCCACAAACATATTTCTGAAGGAATTAAAAAGTCTCCTTATGAAAGGCAAATCATTGGATATCCTTAATGAAAAAGAATTTAACTATCTATATAATGACAAACCTAAAGTGCCACTATTTTATTTTATTTCATTTCAAGCTGTTTTGTTTTGTATACTGAAAATAAGCTGTTTTGTTTTTGTATGCTGAAAATAAGCTGTTTTGTTTTTGTATGCTTGTCACGGTAGCTTGTGACAGGCTGTAATTTACACCAAAACTATATATAAATATATATATACCTGGGTTTGAACTGGGACAAGACTTAGATATAACAAATTGTATCTATTCCTTAGGATAGGTGAACACACAAAAAATGTACAAATAACAGCAAAATATAGACACTTACTTAAAGATTAGGACAGAAGGCCATCAGGATACAGACTGTGCCACTTCTCCCATATTTCAGTTGACATCACAGCAATACATGCAGGACACATGCATGAAGACATTTGCATGAAGAACGTTTGCATGAAGAACAATGGGTAAAGGGTGGCTTTGACTTATATACTATGTCAAACTCATCTCTTTAACCCTAGGTGCCGCGACGGCTAGCAAAAGTCCCTTTGAAGCTTTTGAAGCTGATTTTTTTTGGACTTCAAGGGTACAGTGTGAAATGTCACACTTAAACTGGTTAGTTCCTTTGCCTTTCTGCTTGGGGTAGCCCCCCCATCAATAAACCCTTTGAAGCAGGGAGGACATTTTGTCAGGTTCATTCCTTCCTGCATGAAACTTTGGTTTGTAAGTTGGATTTACCATCTTTACAAAAACATCCTCGTCGCCGGCTCATTAATCATAACAGTGGGGTGGGGGGGGGGGGGGTGTGGGGGGGGGGGGGGGGGGGTGGGGGGGGGGGGGGGGGGGGGGTCTAGCAGTCTTTCATAACTCAACAAAAATTAATCTATTTACTGTAAAAAAAACAAATCATTCCTCCCTAACTTGAGTTCAGTCAGTAATACATACAGGCAGGTGAAATATATTAATACATTCCGTCCACTGACGCTGCGCAGAGAGACAACTTACAGTTGGTAATATTTGGAAAATTAATAGAGAATTATATCTGGATTTCTTAGCGGTTACATACACCTGTTTTAGCTTCAAAAAGATGGACTAAATCCCACGAATACCAAATGTAATTCTTATCAGTTTCATCCAAGGAATTCATAATATTCTTATATTTAATAGGACCCCATCAGATATCCTGCTGTGGGGTAGCCCCACCCTGGCCCCACATAAAACCTTTTGGAAGCAGGCTTTGGCTCCATTGTAAGTGTGCAGTGGTTTCCACTTAAACTATTCCTGTGCCTCCTGCCGTCGCCATAAACAATTGGTATTCCTTTTGTCTCACTGGTGCTATGTGTCACACCTAAGCCCAGACCTGAATCCTCGGGGTCCCTTTTTATAGCACCTCCAGAGAGGAAGCTTCATAGGCAAGTGACCCCCGCTCATATGCACAGCATTTGTTTTGGTATGCATACACAAGGGCAGGCAGAGGCACATTTGGTTCTGTATGCATTCAAAACTGCCACCGACAGGCACAATATCAAAAATATATGTTCCCTCTTAATGACAACGTTATTTGTTCATAGGGGTGTCCTGGGGGTTTTAAACGGTGATGCGGCAACCACCCCAAATCAGGGTGCTGGCGCCCTCCGTTCCGCAAATTACCATTTTCATGTAACTGTTTATTCAGCACTGCATATCAGATTAACCCCTTAATCCCGTGGGTGGGTTTATGCAGATACTGACCAGCAACAATACTTTACACAGGAGAATAAAGGCATTTTCATGTTATACAAGGGGTTAATAATCACCTTTCTGGACCTGGCCCAGGTTAACCCCTTGTCTCCTTCCCTGGCGAGGTTAGAGGGGGCCAATTGGGGGGGTAACCCCGTTAATCCCGGGCCAAACCCTCACGATCGCACACAATGCTAAAAGAAGCTTTTTTGTTTTTGTATGCTTGAAAGAAGTCTGTCTTTTTTTTGTATGCGAAAGAAGCTGTTTTGTTTTTGTATGCTGAAAAGAAGCTGTTTTGTTTTTGTATGCTGTACTTTTAAGGCTCAATAAATAAGCCTTATCCAGAAACCCAGCGTGTGGTTGCATGTATTAACAAAACACAGAACCCCAGCAAGCTCTTTTTGGAAACCCCTGAGCCCCCACAAAATATATATATGTATATGTGTCAAAATGGAGTGCTATTGAGCGTGGCATATGTATAGAACAGACGACAGAGAAGCCCAATGCTACATCCAACATGACAGAAATACACAGTAAAATACTTATATATTCTCTTGAAATAGGGTCATTTAGTTTAACCCTTTGGCCAAAGCGTTGTAAGCTTGCGAGCCACGTCAAGGCAGACACCTGTTCGCAAGTCCTAACACTACCAGATAAAATACTAATATACCTCTATTAGGATTAAAATTCTCATTTACCTCTCTTTGCTGGGGTTCTGTGTTTTGTTAACCCATTCTCAGCTGTTCCAGCTGGTGGAGGTTAGTGGCTCCTCCTTCCCAGGTTTTAAGCCCGCCCCTCCCCACTTCCCTAGTTTGCAAGTTCCTCATTCTGTTGGATATAGACCCACTGTGGTCTTTCTCCCTCCTAATAAGAGGTAAATGAGAATTTTAATCCTAATAGAGGTATATTAGTATTTTATCTGGTAGTGTTAGGACTTGCGAACAGGTGTCTGCCTTGACGTGGCTCGCAAGCTTACAACACTTTGGCCAAAGGGTTAAACAAAATGACACCATTTCAAGTGAATATATAAGTATTTTACTGTGTATTTCTGTCATGTTGGATGTAGCATTGGGCTTCTCTGTCGTCTGTGGTTGCATGTACCCTGCAACACACCCAGAACACTAATAGCACCCAGCACACTAATAGCACCCAGCACACTTATAAAGCCCAACACACTTACAGCACCCAGCACACTTATAGCACCCAGCACACTTATAGCACCCAGCACACTTACAGCACCCAGCAGACCTCCCCCCATTCTGCACAGGATAAGGGTGCTGGGATTAGAGCGTCAGCTCCTGAGCGTGAGGAGAGCCCCCCCCCATTCTGCACAGGATAAGGGTGCTGGGATTAGAGCGTCAG